>VXBU01001469.1:361620-396609 GCA_013400315.1 Bombycilla garrulus
CGGGCGGTGGCGCGGCGGCGCAGGCGCAGTGCGGTGCCGGCGGTGCGGACGGAGGCGGCGGGAGCAGCCCGTTCCCGGTGCGGGGCTGGGCAGCGCGGCCGGGAACGGGCCCGGGCAGCGCCCGCCTCTCCTCACGGGGCTCCCGCACTGCCACCGCTCCAGTAAGTGCCTCGGCCCGGGGCGGGGGTCGGCCCGCCCTGGGTGATGCCCTTCCTTCCGCGCCTGCCCGGTGCGTGACCGCGCAGGGCACTGTCCTGCTCGCTCTCCCTCCTTTTTCCTTTCCGCTTTCCCGGGAAGGCGCTCGGCGGCGCGGGGCTCTGCCTGCGGGGCTGTGCCCGCGGGGCCGGCGCGGGGTGCCCCGGTGCGGGGCAGGGCGCTGTCACGGCCGCAGAGGTAAGAGCAGGGGTGATCTCAGCGCTCGTCACGGGCAGCGCTCCGCTCGCCGCTCGGCTGTGGCAGCGCGCCGGGAGGCAGCGATGGTATCGGGCACAGCCCGCGGGGACGGGGCGGCGAGGGAGGGACGGAGGGAGGCTGTGCGCTCCCCCGGCACCCTCCCTCCCTCGGCTCGCCTTCGGGATCCCCAGCCCTCTGCCAGGAGAGCTCAGCGGGGTGGGACAGCCAGCGTGCAGTGCCGGGTTTGGGCTCGCTTTGGAAAGGGATGTGCGGGAAGGCTGCTGGCACGCTCCGAGCCCTGCTCTGGGTTAGCTGTAACCGGGGCTGGTTATTTACTGAACCGAAGTGTCTCTGAATGGATAACTTGACTATAAATGAATGTTAAACTGTAACCACTGTTGGTCTATGCGCAGTTTTTATCACCTGTAGAATTCCAGATAGGTGTTTGACGTGCCGCTAAGCTTAACACAGACTTAAATTCTGTATGTGTTGTGCAGCTCCCTTGGGAGGAACTAATGCGTGACCTTCGTAAAAGGCATCATGTTGTTGCATCAAATGTTTGCAGAGTAACATCAAGAGGATAGCAATTTTCTCTTTGGCAGGTTGCTGCTTTGAGGCCTTCTGTAAGAAAAATGTCTAATTTTCACTAAGCAGTGTATTGTGTTTATAATCCAGCAGAATGAACAGTCTTCAATTGGGGAAACAGTTATTACTTTGTTACCCTGAGCACCTGAATTAGGCATCAGCAGAGTGGTGTTACCTGAGTAAAGCTGAGAGGTAGAATATTTTAATTTTTTTTTTTAGATTCTTAAGAACTACATCTCTCCATGCTTCACCTTCTCAGAGCAGAGTATTTTAAAGAGACTACCAGGCAAAGAGCAAGCTGAACAGCATCACCTTCTTTGATGCCTTCTGACAGATTCCTTGCTTTCCTGGCAGAGGCTGCAATGTCTATAAAGATAAATTTTCTCTTCTCCTTACCCAGTCCCATACGTGACCCTGCGGGACAGACCCATNCAACACGCAACATTTCCTTCCCTGCTGTGGCCTCCCCACTAAACACGAGTCTAAAATCCCAGCAACTGCACTACAATTCCCATCGTGCCCCGCCCCTGCCCCCGCACCGCACTACATGTCCCGGCAGGCCGCGGGGCGGCGCGGGCGGTGGCGCGGCGGCGCAGGCGCAGTGCGGTGCCGGCGGTGCGGACGGAGGCGGCGGGAGCAGCCCGTTCCCGGTGCGGGGCTGGGCAGCGCGGCCGGGAACGGGCCCGGGCAGCGCCCGCCTCTCCTCACGGGGCTCCCGCACTGCCACCGCTCCAGTAAGTGCCTCGGCCCNNCAGCGATGGTATCGGGCACAGCCCGCGGGGACGGGGCGGCGAGGGAGGGACGGAGGGAGGCTGTGCGCTCCCCCGGCACCCTCCCTCCCTCGGCTCGCCTTCGGGATCCCCAGCCCTCTGCCAGGAGAGCTCAGCGGGGTGGGACAGCCAGCGTGCAGTGCCGGGTTTGGGCTCGCTTTGGAAAGGGATGTGCGGGAAGGCTGCTGGCACGCTCCGAGCCCTGCTCTGGGTTAGCTGTAACCGGGGCTGGTTATTTACTGAACCGAAGTGTCTCTGAATGGATAACTTGACTATAAATGAATGTTAAACTGTAACCACTGTTGGTCTATGCGCAGTTTTTATCACCTGTAGAATTCCAGATAGGTGTTTGACGTGCCGCTAAGCTTAACACAGACTTAAATTCTGTATGTGTTGTGCAGCTCCCTTGGGAGGAACTAATGCGTGACCTTCGTAAAAGGCATCATGTTGTTGCATCAAATGTTTGCAGAGTAACATCAAGAGGATAGCAATTTTCTCTTTGGCAGGTTGCTGCTTTGAGGCCTTCTGTAAGAAAAATGTCTAATTTTCACTAAGCAGTGTATTGTGTTTATAATCCAGCAGAATGAACAGTCTTCAATTGGGGAAACAGTTATTACTTTGTTACCCTGAGCACCTGAATTAGGCATCAGCAGAGTGGTGTTACCTGAGTAAAGCTGAGAGGTAGAATATTTTAAATTTTTTTTTTAGATTCTTAAGAACTACATCTCTCCATGCTTCACCTTCTCAGAGCAGAGTATTTTAAAGAGACTACCAGGCAAAGAGCAAGCTGAACAGCATCACCTTCTTTGATGCCTTCTGACAGATTCCTTGCTTTCCTGGCAGAGGCTGCAATGTCTATAAAGATAAATTTTCTCTTCTCCTTACCCAGTCCCATACGTGACCCTGCGGGACAGACCCATATTTGATTGTACAGTTTTGGGGCCTGTGATGTGTGGGGAGCTGCTTCTCACTGTTGAAACCAAATCAACAGGATTTGTTGGGGTTTGTGGTTTGGTTTTGGTTTTTTTTTTTAATATTTCGGCTGTATTCATTTTGGTGCAGCACAGACACAATCCTAAGCGAGCTGGAAGTGTGTATGGTGGCTTTGACTGGCTGCTTTCTCACGAGTTACTCTGTCTTATGGAACAGCAAACTTGCATTTTAGGTCCATTCAGTCGTGTTTCCTCCTAGTTGTTATTTTTAGTTGAGAGAGTCACACCAGTAACAATACACGATACTGTCAGGTTTGGGAAGCACAGAAGTGTAGAGATGCAGTTTTCCCCTTTGTCACATGAGGAAGTGTTAAAAGTGGGCTGAAATCTCTTTGTGGTGGGGAGAGATGCTGGGCCTGGCTATATTTGGAGGAGAGCCTTTTAATTCAGGGGTAGATAAGCACTGATGCAGAAAGTGATAATTCCAGGAATAATACATGGAGGTTTTATGTGTCCTGGATATCTCTGAATGCTGGAGTCAGCTTTGCATAAAATATAAACCTTTGTGTGACTCACTGAGTGCCGTTTGCAGTTATCAAACATTGTGATTTGATTTTGCGAGTCTAGAAGATTAAATTCCATAAATTCTAAAGACGTCTATTTTCTTGAGCTATTTCTCTGCTTTAAAACTACATTTGGCCTCACGTTCCATTGCATAGCCCTGCATTTTAAGGGTGATATTAAAGCAAAAGGTGCACAGTGGGTCACTGGCAGGTGCAGTGCAGTGCTGAGGTGTTTCAGAGGAGCAGATGCTTTCATACAAATTAGAGACTAGACAAAGAAGAATCATTGTATAAAGAAAATAGCCAGCATCTTCATACTTTCCCTCCTCCTCTCCTCCTGTATTTATTTTTCCTCAGGAGTAGTAGCTGAGTGACAGGAGACAGACACACACATGGGGAATACAGAAGGCGTGTGCACGAGGGAGAGAGAGCTGAACGCAGGAAAAGGCCTTGTGTTTTCCAGGTAGCTGGGGCTTGTTCCAGAGGGCAGCAGAGCTATCTCAGCTCAAATAAAGGGTGACTGCACGTCAGAGCGTTGGTGTAGAAGAGAGGAAGTGCAGAAGTCAGTTTTTATTGACTGTAACAGATTAGAATGAACTTGAGGACATTAGTGAAATGAGAACAGATCTCTGCTTGTAACACAGTCTCCAGTGCAGTGCTGGATGCAGCCCAAACTGCCAGGCCTGCAAAATTCTTAATCTATTTTAGTAGATTTAGAATTCCATCGATGGAATTACTGACTGTTCCTGGTTATTTAAGCTGACAGTTATCACAGTAAATGGTTCCTCTGAAGTGCAGCAAACCATCAGTGTTGGGGAGTGAGTACATATCCTAATGACAATTTTCCTTGCATGCTCTGCTGTGCTTTTGGATGTATCCAGGTCTACATCAACAATAGCTTGTGATGTGACAGCATGTATCTGTCTTGCAAGATGGGTTTTGGCAGAGGTGTTTATTTTTTTTTTTTCTCCGATAATTATGAACAATAGGAACAATCTTAGAAAATACTTACTTGGGGTTTGGAGCCAAGTGAACCTTTGTGCAGTTGTATAATTGCATGAAAATACAGGATAGTAAGTTATTTCGGTGCCAAAATCGGAATTTAGGTAGCTGGCTTTAGCATAAAACATTTTTACAGTGTGGAACAAGTGTTTAAGTCACCAGGAAATGATATAAAGAAACACAACAGTCAGTACATGTATTCTTTTGATTTTGAAACGAAATGCAATGGGACATGGCTAGAAGCATTGCTGTCAATGATTTATAAAATTATATAAGAAACCCGAATATCATAATCCTAGTGTGCTTATTTGACATATGAAAATAATGTAACTGCTTTAAAAAAGTCACCTGCTGAAGAGGTCTGAGAGACAAGAATGGTTCAGGTTTTGAAGTTCTACTTCAATGAAGAGAATCACTGAAATGAATTGGAATGGAGGATATGGCTGAGCCGCTTCAAATTTTTTTCTGCTCTTATGCTGATCTTTCAAATTAGGGCTTTGAAAATATATAGGTCTAAAGTCATCTTGAAACATGCTGTACCCTAACTGTGAGAAATATTTAGGTACGTGTTGGTATAGGGCTCAATTCTATAAATAACACTTTCCTCTCAGTGCTAGGTAAAGCAGCAGGGTTTTGTTGCTGTTGAGGAAGGAAGCTGGTTCATTGTCTCAGCACTAAGCAGCATTTTCTCCCTCCAGGGACTTGCAGAAGCATCTAGAATGTGTAGGTGTTTCTTTAATCTTGGAGAAGGAACTTATTAAGCTTTCTGGTGCAGAACTGTATGAGCCACTTACTCTTAACAGATGTTATCTGCACAAGCAGGGAGTTGCAGGTCTGGTAGACATTTGTGGCATTCAACAGTTTAAACAGTTTTCAGGTTTGAACATATGCCTTTGCCTTAAAATCTGAATAGTTTCAGGTATTTTATGTAGAAGAAAGGTGGTTCAATAGTGAGGTTGCTGCTCTGGGACTTGGGAAACAGGTTCAGCTCACTGTGTTGCCAAAAATCTTCCTGTGTGGCCTGGGACAAGCTGCTCTGTGTCCCTCCGTTCTCGTGCTGCCAGCGCTGAGCAGCAGCTCTGCATCCCAGCGGTGTTGAGGGTATGGCAGGTTGGAGTGGCCAGGGGAGGTGCTGATGTGGGGGACAGAGCTCCCTGGGGCTGGCAGGGAGAGGCTGAAGGCGCTGCCCAAGGTGAAAAACCAGGGGTGAGCTCCAGGCAGGAGGAGGAAAAGCAGCAAAATACAGTGGCAAAAAGGTTTTGACTGGAAATCTCTGGTGTGGCTTAGAGAAAGCAAGTCCTTAAAACTTTAAGGAGCACTGCATGGCCTTGTTTGTTTAAGTGAATTTTAAAACAATGCTTAAAATACCCACACAAACATGTAAATCTTTTATGTTATGGTTCTGCCACACAGGAGACAGTAGCAAAGCTCTCTCTGTTCCTTTGCTGGCTTTGGAAGATGCTTTTAATTCTAGCTAACCATTGCACCCAGATGTTTTGATATCAGTTTAGCTCATTTCTTCTGCTGGCATGGTAAGCTGAACCTCTTAAACTGGGCCTGATTTACTGACTTTTCATGTGAAAGAGGTTGAGCTTTTCTACCTCTCCACTCCCCCAAAGGTAAAAAGAATTTGCAGGCACCTCTAATGAGCGGTGTCTTTATAATGTTGTAGAGTTAAAAGTGTTTTGGTTTTAAAATCTTTCTGGTGAAAATAGGGCACTGTCATTGCTATAAATTGAAAATGCAGACTAGACAGCAATTATCAAGCTTTGCAAACATGTTTTTGCTGTTGAGAGTCAACACTCCCAGGAAGAGTCTCTGTATACTGACAGATAGGTGATAAATTAATTCATTTAATATGTAATTGTTTTGATGTGTATGCTCTCCCTGGGTGCTTTGGTACCCACCACATTTACATCCCATGTCCAAGAAAATGTGTTGGAACTTGTTCAGACTAGTGACTTAATTAAGTGTTCTTCTGTTAAGCACTAAAACAGTTACATGCCAGGTTTGCTGTAAGAGTGAGCAGTCCTCTTAAAACTGCACTTCAAAAGATGTTGTTCAATATGTTGGTTAACTCTTTAGGGAGGCTGAGAATGACAAATGGGATCTTAGGCTGGGCTAATAATTCAGCTGGCAAGTAATTCCCATATCTGGTAGACTATACTTGTGTGTGCAGCAGTGAAGGTTGGGTAACTTAAAGGATGTTAAAAGTGTGTCTGCTGATTCAGGACTTCAGGGTTTGGTTATATCGTTGTTTTTATTTTTTTTTTTTTATCATTAACCTTTTCCTTTTGTTTCTTCCTTAAATCAAGTTCACTGTAAATGCTGTAATTTACCTATCCTGTCTCCCTGCTTTGTGCTGGTGCCCTGATTTTTTGGGTGGAGGTGGTGATTCCTTCTGGAGGTCCATTTGCTGCCTTTTTGTGGGAGGCAGCAGTACAGAGAGTTGAAAACCAGCCTGTTGCACGCTTGTGAATTTCCAGGATTTCCAGGCTTGCTGGACGTACACAGGACTTAGGATCATTCTGGAGTGTTTCTGCCTCGCTGTGTGCAGCTCAGACAGCAATCCCACAAAATGCCAGGAGCCTGCCCGGTACTTTTGGGATTATTCTGTGGGTGGAGGGTTGTTACTCTCCCTACACACCATAACTGAGGTTTTGAGAAACACCTTTTGTCAGTGCAGAGCAGCAGCTGGGCAGGAACTGGTATTTGTGTCATGCCACAAATGAGGAGGAAAGTGAGGCAGAAGTCCACAACCAGGCACGGGCTGTACCTGACATGAGGACAATTCCCTGTGCTCATGGCTTGGTTCCAGGGAGGAAGGCTGCTGGAAATGAGTTCTGTGAGCAGTTGCAGTGAGTGATGTGCTTCGAGTGAAGCGTTTGTGTGCCGGGGCTGTGCTGCGAGCCCGGCACTGCAGAGCAGCTTTCACTTTGTGGTGTTTATCTGTTAAATGTGCCAGAATGGGGTTTGATTTTCTTAATTCAGGGTGTATAAAAAAAGGGAGGGGGAGGGTAATGTCCCAAATGCTGTTTGATGGGAGTTTAATTTTCCCCTCCCACCTTGGTAAACAGGAGCTGGCGTGTTCTGAAAATGTGTGTTGGCTCTCTGACATGAGACAGACAAAGCCCTGCTCTTCCTAAAGAGCTTTCACTACACTTGCACTTACTGAAGAGCTCTGAGATTAATCCTAATCTCTGGGAATCCTTGTGTAGTACTGACAAAACTGACAAGTGAGCTGGATTCTGGAGGAAATATCAAACCTTTGCAGTAGAGGGAATTTTGGCCCACATGGGGGATTATGCAGTGAAATGTACTCGGTCTGTACTGTAAATATTAAAATAAATGAGGTGAAAATTGAACTACAATGATTTTTTTCCTTTCCAGAGTTTTAATGTAGATGAACCATTGCACTTTTCTTTATTCTGCATTGAACTTGCTAAATTAGATCTACAAAATCAAAATTGATAATAGATAACTCATTTTGTGTACTTTGATTTCATAAAATCCTTTTATACCTGTAAGAGGTCAAACCAAATAAACCTGATAATGTTCTTTTCATTGTTTGATATTGAAATGAATGGAAAAATCAGTCTTTTACAGCCTTTTCTTTAACAACATAAGAGTATTTTGTGGAAACTGAAGGTATTGCTAGTTGCCATTCAATTTCTTACGTACTTCCCAGGCAGAAGGTCTGTGTTTATTTATTTACTGCTGAGTTTATACCCAGGATTCTGAGTGAAAATCGGCAGGACTGGCTCAAAACTGGCAAATTTCATTATTCAACCAGCCTCACCTTCTTTTCATATTGGACTTCCTCAAGTCAAATAAGCTTCACCAGAATTTATAGTTTGATTCAGATGGGAATTTTAAATAGCTGGGAGTGTGTGGAATTCAAGTGCTTGGAGTGGTTGGCCTGGATGAAACAGTTATTAGTTTATTATTGAAATTAAACAGGGTTTCTTCTAATGACTAACTACTAATAATAAATAATCCTAATAAGTTATTAGGATGAATGGTTATTTCCTGCTTAATGGTTATAATGGTTATTTCCTGCTTAATTTTTAATGTGTTTTGGTTGTCGTGAATGGACACTTTCTATAGACTAAACATGTAATGATCTTCAAGAACAAGAACCTGATTTGTCATATTTGGAGTTTTGTAGGTGGCACTTATTTAAAATTTTGTAGAGGCCAATAAATTGTAAATATGAATCAGCTCTGAACTTGCATTTTTAAGGATTTTAACTAGTATGTAACAGAAATTAATAAGCATTTAAAAACTTTTTTGAGGCTTGTGTGAGATATAAGTCAAAGTGAATTAGAGTAGCTACATTTTGTTTTCTTTTATTGTATTTGTCTCTGGTTATATCTCATCTTGAGTAACTGTATTATCTAGAGGCTTGATAGAAAGTGATGAAAATTACATCTGCCTATTGTGAAGACTTGGTGTTACTGAACGTATTCTATCACTGTCTCCTAGCTTTGTTATTTTACTTCACTGCCTTGTAAGCTGGTCATCACTCCTAAGTTATTAATGGATTAATTTAAAGAGGTTTTTTTTTATAATGGCCTCATTGCACATAATGCTTTCCTTTATTTGTGCTAGCTCAGTGCATTTAGAGGGACAATTAAAATAATTGTTTTAGCTGGGCAAAAACCATTAATAGGTAAGGCTGTTTTTTGGAGTGGTTTTTTTGTTTTGACTTACAAAATCAGTGATAGCAGTTTTGCATCCTGTGCAGTGCATTTCCTCATTCCATCTTATCCCAAAGCCTTTGGCTGCTGTTGCAAATACCTTAAAATGGAGGAAAATAGTTCAGTTAAGAACAGGAAACATCACTTGGAGAAATTTCTGGGGGAGTTTCTGAGGAAGTCCCAGTCTGTTCCACCATGGAACTTGTAGATCAGTATTTGAAATAGGCCAGGGGATGATGGATTCAGGTGACTTCAGAACATTTTCCTTAGAATTTCAGATTTCCCTTAAACATATTGATTATTTTCCTGAGGTGAAAGTAACATTAGAGGATAGTATTGAATTAAATGAATCGTTTGACTTGCTGAGGTACACTGGACAAGATGGGAGTGGTTGGCTTACCCTGATTTAACAAGTGTTCCTGGAAAACAGCAGATCAGCATTTTGAGCACAGACTCACGACTGGGTAAGACTGAAGTTCAGGATAAGGCTGCTGGTTTTGTTGGATGATTCATCACTGCAATGATGATTTTTCTATATTGTGGTCTGCTTGGAAGTTGGATTACTACTGGGGGAGGGATGTATCTTTTGACATTCCTCATAGTTTGGTCAAGGATAGGAGGGGTCAATGCCACTTGTGCTAAAAGTTTCTTAATTTGTAAAACTGATTTCTGCTTAGGAATTTTTTTCCAAGTGAATACTGGCATTTTGCAGCTGGTTTTTCCTTATTTTTGACTGCTTTAGAAAGGGAATCTGAATTTAGGGGGCAATGTATCCTAGAGACTCCCATTTCTCATTTTTAGATGTAGTTAAAAAAGTTGATCATCGTGTCATAGGCTGCTGGCAAATCAAAATAATGTCTTCCCTGTTAACAGAGGTATCCAATGTCTGCTGTGCCCTTCAAAACAAAAATGAGGCAGTGGAGGATCCTTGGGAAATTGAAAAGCTGGGCTTGTAATTTTAAATCCATCAATTCTGAATTATCTTTTGTTGTCAAAAGAGCTTCAGCCAAGTCACCTCTCCAGCTCCTGGATTAGTTGTTTGTGGAGGGGGTTTTTTTTTGTTATGTTTTTGCTACTTGGGAAGTTGTGTGAAAGGTGAGCAGGGATTTATAGCATTGTCTCATAGTATGAGTTATCTCTGGTGGGCTGCCTGTGCTGGAAGGCTTTCAAGGAAATGAAAAGAGGTTTGAACTACTGTCTCTGGAAGATTGATGTGACTTGTTTTCAGAGGCTGCTCTGAGCTGCTTGTCTTAGGGTTGGAATTTCCCCCTCCCCGCTCCCTTTCCTTGTGCTGGATGCACACAAGAAGGAAAGCTTTCATTGCCAGGTTCTTCAGGGGATAAGCAGCACAGTCTGCACTCATCCCTTCCCTCGGGAGGCAGTAAATGGTCAGTGAAAGGGGTGACCAGCTGGAGAGCAGCTGATTTACAGCAGGAAGCTGAGAGTAATTGCCTAGGCAAAAGCCAGGAGCCCTCACTAATTAAGCTGTCCCTGGAACTGCAGGAAAGACTGGAGATCGCTGGGGCTGCTGCTTTACCTTCCCTTTGTGGTGCTGGAGCTGCTGTAAACAGCAGAGCTCAGAGAGGGAGGTGGGGAGGAGGGATGGGCATGACTCATGGCATCATTTTATATTTATCAAGTGGAGGTGTATGAATGTTGTTCTTCATTTCATAGGGATGAGTAAGTAGGTAATGGATGTTTCTTAATCTTCCTGGCTGATAGAAAAAGAGCCCCAAAGTCATCTCCTGGGGTGAGTTAAATCCGAAGTTCCAAACGCTAAAGAGCAGCAAGTAGAAATGTTCCTCTGAATTAAAGAAATAAAAGTAATAAAATATACCTGAAACTTGAGGAAAAGACATGTAAAATAAAGAGGTGTTAAAGACATGTAAAATAAAGAGGTGTTAAGTGCCCTTCTCGTACTGCTTAATCAAGCTTTCCTGTCATCGTGCAAAGACTATTGCATGGTTGTTTTATGAAGGCAGAATTCCACTTGCTTTAGTCAGGCAGTGGTCCATGGTTTGTACCTACGTGTGGAAACGAAGTCAAAGGAGAGACTGGGCCATAGAAATGTTATCTGGCACCTCACTTCAATCTTGTCTAGACTTTGTACTTCAAGATAGGAGGGCTGCAGCCCGTCTGTAATGGAGGTGAACTCAAGAACAGGTGCTGGTGGGAAGCTAAAAATAGGAGTGAATGTGGGCGAGTCGGAGCCGTGTGCTCTAAATGGTGAAAAGGAGATGCTCGTGTGCCTCTGCAGGTCCTGCCTGTGCAGTCATGCATTTACACTGAGACTGGGGAAGGTGATCTGGGATTTTTATTTATAGTGGTGCCCAGGAGGCCAGGCAGCCCTCAGTGTGGGATATAAATGTTGGGGAATGTCGGTGTGTGTTGTACCTCAGAGGAAAAGAGCGGGGAGAGGGGAAATCTGAGAGAAGCTGGTGAGGTATGGACCTCCTAAATTAGTACCCTGCTGCTGGAAAGAGGGATGTAAGGCTTCAAAAATAAGTGACACCTCCTGTTTGGATTATAACACAGCCCTCCAGGAAAGAATTTTAAGGAGCTGGGAGTTCTTACAGGGTGTTACTATACACCACCAAACGGGTTTTCAAGAGCATCTTTGTTTCTGGAGGACTGTGG
The DNA here is from genome assembly GCA_013400315.1 of Bombycilla garrulus. Taxonomy (NCBI): domain Eukaryota; kingdom Metazoa; phylum Chordata; class Aves; order Passeriformes; family Bombycillidae; genus Bombycilla; species Bombycilla garrulus. The sequence goes on from VXBU01001469.1 coordinate 373,203, forward strand.
CGAGAACCAGGAGGAAATGGGCCACAGGGAAGTTTATTCCTGAAGTAGTGCTATGTCATTGACCCACATCTCCACTGCAGGGAGGGAAGGCAAAATAAAAGGAAGTTGTATGTGATCTGTAGCAGGGTTGATGCCTTCAGCCTTTCTGAAAACTCAGATCTTTTATAATGCTTGATTCTAGAAGAGTTAGCACACTGTTCTGCAGGTTCTGCTGCAGAAAATGACTAAGGGTGCAGGTAATAATGCTGTAAAATGTACAGACTTGGTGATTTTGTTTCATAATTGCTTCAAATAATTAAATTAAAAATGTCACCTATGCAAGACATGATCTGTATTCTGAAGACATTTTGAAGTTGAAGTTTTGGTGAATTCTTAGGCTGGTGGTCTTGCAGCCAGATTTCCTACACTGAGGAATTAGATTCCTTGCAATTCCTTGTATGAATCAATGTAATTCCATCAACGCTTTTTTGGGTCTGTCTGGAGTTGTCAGGAAGAGGATCATGGTGGTGGCTCTGTCATGTATTCAGTCCCTTTAGTAACTGGAAGAAAGGCACAAATTGATTTTTTTAAATGCACATTGCAAATTGTGGTTCATTAATGAAGGTTGAATAGAATTGCTATTAATTTACAAGGGAATCTTGCCAAGGATTAATATGTGGAAGCAGGCTTTTAAAATGAAAACAGTTGTATGATACTATGTTAGATTTCAATTTATTATAAAGTTAAAGGCAGGTTTTTTTGTCTCTTATTTTTTAAGACCATAAGTCTGGCAGAGGTCTGTAATCCCATGAGGAATTTTAAACTAATTTGAAGAAAACAGCAATTATACAATTTACATTTTTACATTAGTTGTAGTTTATGCTGTATTTTCATTAGAGCACAGAGTAAGTGCAAATAGTATAATTTTGTAGGCTAGAAATTAGCTGGTACTTAGAAATAGAAAATCTTTATTAATTTAGGTTTGGGGGTTTTCCATTCTGTGAGAATTGGTTTACTGACAAATAAGAAAAAGCTTCTGAGTTTTGTTTTTTAATGTGGAAAAAAAAATTCAAGCATTGGAGTAGCTCAGCTTTAGCTAATTGTATGTTCATAATGGAGCATTATGAGCATCCTCCTTTCATTTTCCTTGAAAGGTTTTCTGAAACATAGATTCTCTTATAGGGGGAAAGTGCTTTGAAAATTCAGTTGGTTTTATTCAAGGATTCTTAATCAATCCGTATCTTGTTTCAAAAACAAGTTTTCCTTGTTTCGTTTTCTTCACATCTGCAGAGAACACAGCTTTAAGTCTGCTCAGACAGGAAACCAGCCACCAATATTTGCTTTTTTTTAGGCACAGGGCTTTTCTGAGCTTCATAAACTGTTGATATGAAGCTGAAAGGGTGTCCTGGAAATGCTGGATGATTTCATTGAGGGACCACCTGGCACAAATCAGGGCAATACTGGTAAATGGCAATTTCTGTATTCATTTAAATGCAAACAAGGTGTGATGCCAAGTTCTGCCAGATTAGAGGTGAAATTTAGAGAACAGCTACCCTTGAACTTGCCCTCAGATGTGTTTATAGGGAGGTGTTGTTTCAGTGTGAAGTGATCCCAAGAGACTCAGTTGAATTACTGATGAATGATTGTTAAAATAATGATATTGTCCTGAGTGCTCACATGTTTATTTTTGTGATCCTTATAACTATAACTTGGTTACAGAACTTGACTTAAATCTGTGGTATTTAAATTGTGAGGAACACACCAAGAAAATTTAGATTTCTTTAGTAGATTTTCTTACTTTATTGAAGAATAAACCTTTACATATTTAAATCGTGGTTGCTGGTTATAGACTTTTTAAAAAACTGTTTTCTCAGTGATTGAGTCAAAAATTTGATTGTGTTCTAATTAATCATATAAAATGACAGCTGTAGATACAATTATGCATTTACATGTTTGTATATTGATCCCCCCCCCCAAAAAATGTAGATATCTGAGTCCCTAAAATAAACACTGATTCTCTCCCCAAAACAAGACTTGAAAATCTCTCATGTTTTGGTGAGGTGTATCAGTAGCTAACTACCAATAATTATCAGGTGTCTGTCTCAATTGGATGTGTATGTAAATGATTTAAATCAAGTCACCTTAAAAAGTATTAAAGAATTTAAAGGAATACTAAAATAAAACTTTCATATTACACAGTAAAAGTTGGAAATTAATGAAAAATGGTTGAAGTGCTTCAACCTTCTGTCTTACATTAGTATTTTTGGATCTGTACTATTTCTGAATTTTGTAACAAGATGTGAAGACTGAATCATTTCTTTCCTGCCCTGGGAAAGATTGGCGTCGACCTGATTTTTATCATTTTTAGATGAGTATGCAAATTTATCTTTGGTTTTACAAGGCTGGCTGTTAAAGTAAAATGACCGTTCCATAAAATAAAAGGAAGCAAAACCCGTGATGCAATAGGCTGCAGTAAGGCAGGGCCATAAAAGGTGAATGGTAAAATGGTAATAGGTGGGCACAATGCAGCTTTTAATTAAATTTTTTTTAAAGCAAAACAAACTAAAAAAGAAAAAAAATAAAGACTCCAGAATAAAGGTCAAAGTAAAAGCCTGGTGCAGTCAGACCTCAGTACCATGAGCAGAGTGTGTTCACATCTCTGCTGGTGCACATACAGCTTCATTTTCCTATTGAATGTACAAAAATGAAAAGTTGTTTTCTCAGACACAGTTAGACATGAAGTGCTTTTTGTAAGAGAGAAGAAAAATGTGAACAATGTTTCTGAAAGCTTTTATATTGCATCTGCCTAAGCAAGATGTGAAAAATTGTGTTGGGCAGTGGAGCTCCTGACAAAGATTCTTTCTTGGCCACGAGAGGCAACGTTGAAGGAGGAAGTGCGGCCCCACCACTGTCTCAATTTTGTGCAAGTTGTGAAGGACAATCTTTTATTTTTCAGTGATCTTCTAAAAGTTAGTCTTCATGCTCACCTGCTGCTTAGCACTTGTAACTTTACACTTAGGCTGTTAGATCTGCTATTAAATACGTGCCTCAAAGGAGTATCAAAGTCCTGTGTAAAAATTCAGTGGTGGTGGTGTGGGGAGCGGCTACGCTTCACTTACCCTTCCACAGAAACTTCTTGAAGCTGCTGATTGAAACTGCTCAAAATGTCATGCACAGAGCAGTCTTAAAATTAGCAACGAGGGACTTTGCTTACCTCCTGTGCTTTTTGTTGTGCAGTGTGATGTCCAGGGTCAGAAATGCCTTATGTGGATCGCCAGAATCGCATCTGTGGTTTCTTAGACATTGAGGAAAATGAGAATAGCGGGAAATTCCTGCGGCGGTACTTCATCCTGGACACACGAGAGGACAGCCTGGTGTGGTACATGGATAACCCACAGGTGAGGTGTTCCTGGCAGCAGTTTCCTGCTTTATCTCCATTTTGGGTTTTCTAACAAATTTGCTAAAAGTGAGGTTTAGTATCATGGACCTGGAAGCTGGGGGAAAAATCATTGATGTAAATGAAATAATTGTAACTCAGTTTAGTATAACCAGATGAGCCAAATCACACACCCTGCTGTTTAATTCACCTTTAACCTTACGTGGCAGAGTGTGGTTTTCCTTGCATTACACATTCCTTTCCCTCACCAGAATCAGTCATTGAAAAGCAATTTTTAATGAAGGCTGCAGTTGCAGTCCAGCATGGATGGTGTGTGAGTGAGGACAGCTTGTATCCATTGTGATGGAGGGCAACCTTCAGATAAAAGCTGCTTTTACAAAGTACCTGCATCCCCATTTTCTAGCAGAGAGAAGAATAGGTAATTGCTCAAGGTTTGGGCACAGAGACAGTGAGAGCATAGATCCACATCAGCTGACAGCTGCCTGCCAGAGGAATATCCATGTCCCCTTCTGCCGGGAACAGCAGAGTTAAAAAGCATGAGCCTGCTTTTCAAAGGAACCAGCAAAAACAAAATGTAAATGAAGTGCAGCTCCATGGATGTGACTTGTGACTGAAGCATTTAGCAGTTCTCACTGAGGGGAAAAAGCATTTCTGCAAGTCAGTCTTCAAACATTTGATCTCAGTGAGCGAAAAGAAGCAATTCAGGGCATGTGGACAAAATCTTGAAGTGCTGTAGAAATTACAATTCCTCAGAAGTTTTAAGACTTAATGATATTTGCAGTGCACACCCAGGCCTCGGTTAGGCCTTTTATTTTACATGTGCAAATGAAAGGGTTTCTTGCAAGAGGCAAATTGAAACTTCTTGATTTTCTTCCACTGCTGTAATTTGAAGAACTGCAGAGTTTTTGTAACTAGGTGAAGACTTTTCTAAATCCCTGAAGTGATTGGAAAATACGTGAGATGGCCCTTGAAGTATCTGCCATAGTAGATGAATGTCACTTCTTGTCCCTTCCACCTGCCCTGGTCAAAGTACATGAGACTCCAACATCTGTTAAGGAAAAAGTATTCTTTCCGGATTTCCTGGATGCAGACCCACAAGAATCCTTTTTCCTCTAGTAAAATACATAAACCTCCAGAACAATTACTATTTGTATTGTTTCTAGCAGTCTTTCTGTTTTTAGTTAACAGATGTGTGTATAATAAACAAGTAGTTTAGATCCTGTTTCAAGCATACATTGTGCATTGTCTATAAAAATATGTAGGATTTGCTTTTTGTTTGGGGAGTTACTTGTTTTTTATGCATGAACTCTGGTTGTGGCATGAGAATAAACTAGTTTCACTTTGTAACACATGTGATTTGTTTCAGAATCTTCCCTCTGGATCTCCACCTGTTGGGATCATTAAACTTACCTATATTTCAAAGGTAAGATAATTAATATGTGAGACACTCATTAAATTCTTGGTGGTAACTACCAAGGGCCTCAACTTCAGACAAATTTAAATGCCACTTACTCCTTTTGCTTCTGTGATACTCCTGAATTACAGAAGCGTTAGAACACTTCAACAGATTCAGGTTAAAATAAGAACAGATTAATTACTGTGTTGTCTAAGTTTGTTTAGTGATTTCAAACAGCAGCTCTTTGTGCTCATAAAATTGACATTTCAGTTCTTTATGAGTATTTGAATTCCCATTAGTCTTGGAGAAAAGACAGGCCATTTATGAAGGGGAAGATGTCTTTGGGTGTGATACCTTGCAAGTAATAATGACTTTTAATAGGCAGGACAGATAAATTTCTAAAAGATGTTTAGTCCTTTACACTGTGTATACATTTAGTTCTAAATATGTCTGAAAGGGAACTGCAAGCTGAGAAAGTTTCTGTGGTAAAATTTGTAACAGATACTGCATTAACAAATAAATAGAAAAAAAAATACTTGACCTTTCCTTGTCTTTCTGCCCATGTCTCATTCTTCCTTAGCATTTTTTGTTATCAATACTGCATCTTCCCACTTTCCTTGTTTGTCTTTCATTTTTGTTTGGTTTTAATTCTCTTTATCAGTGTGCCTACCAGCTTGCTGTGCTGCTGCTCTTTGAATTTACCCACTTGAAAGAGAGTAAAACTTGTGATATGATATCTGATGTGTATTTTGTGACACTTTTTATCTTAATTTCCCTTCCAGGTTAGCGATGCAACTAAGCTGAGGCCAAAGGCAGAGTTCTGTTTTGGTGAGTTTGGCATGTGCTGTGTGCATCACAGGAATTTGGAACAGAGAGAATGTTCTGCAGTTCTGGTGTCAGCTACAGCTGGTGGTGTTTAAAAAATCGCTTGTATTCACTTTCTTATTTAGTATGATGGAAATCTTGGCTTCCTCATAAGGTGTTTCTGTGTTTTTTCATATTGCAGCTTAATGAGCAGTAGGTGAGAGCTGTTTTTTCAGGTGTCTGAAATTTTTGAGGCATTAATAAGCAATGAAAGTTGTTTTCAGAAATGTGGCCTGCCTGTCAGCTGGGAAGACAAGAAATTTAACGATTGAAATCTGTTCTGCTGATGAAAGAGTTGATTTAATTATCTAAATAAAAACAAAAAAAGAAGAAAAATTCTAGGGTTGCCTTCTAGGTTTAAATTTCTTTAAAATTTACTGAAGCTTTAGATAACCCTAAAGCTCCTCCTGGTTTTAGGCAAGCACCTGCTGTGTCAGTTCAGTGCCCTCTACAGATTCCTCTGCACATCTGTGGAGGGCTTTGTCCTCAGCATTTGTAAAGTTTCTCCTGTCAGTGGGCCAACTCTAAAACACCTCAGTGATCCAAGATGCTGAATATCTCTAAAATATCTCTAATTTATTAAATAGCTTTTTATACTTTGTAGAAAAAAAGTATAAATTTATTGTCTTCATATTCAGTTTTAATCACTGTTCACCTTAAAACGTATTTCAATAATTAGCTTTTTTTTTTTTTTTAATTTGCTATTACACTGAAATGTGTTTGTCCTTTTTGGATAAAGGATGCCAGGTGTTTTGAGGTAGAGATGTAAACTCATTAAAATATGTTTGTCTGACAAGTCACTGAAGCAAAACAAAATTTGTGTTGTAGCTGTCTTAAAGTTCTTTGGTCTTCTGCATCATATACTTAGTAATTAATACTGATTTTTCCAGCAATTAAAAAAAAAATTTAAAAAGTAAATCAGTTGCCATAGTCATGGTCATAATGTCACAAAGGATTAAAAGGAGAAATTGTAGAAGTCCCCAGGTATAACAGATTCTGGGCAGAGGATTAAAAGGAGAAACTGTAGAAGTCCCCAGGTGTAAAACTTGTTGCTTGGGAAATTGAGAAAGAGGAAATGGAACTGTAGAACATTTTGATAAGATTCAAGGCTTCATTTCTCTGTCAGAAAAATCGTTTTTCAAAGTTTATCTGATGCCATTTAAGTGGAGAGCTTAAATTACTATTTTTTAGAATAAACCAATCAAGTGGATTTGTGTGTCTTAAGATGACTTTCTAAAATGAAACACTGCAGAGCACTTAAATACTTCAAATGGAATTTTCATCTGAAATCAAATCTTTTCATAATGTTATTAACTTCACTCTTAAATTTCAGTGTTGTTAACTTTTCCTAATGGTTTTTAACAGTTATGAATGCAGGGATGAGAAAATACTTTCTACAAGCCAATGATCAGCAGGACCTGGTTGAATGGGTAAATGTTCTGAACAAAGCTACCAAAATCACAGTAAGTGGTTGAGTTGATGCTTTCTGACTGTCTCGAGGTGCTTAAATGTAACCTCTGCCTCCAGTTTCTATCACCACAAACAAGTCTTGGCTTTACTTCCCAGCACTTGGAGAAAAACTGTACAGAACTCTCCCTAAATTTGAGTTTAACTTACTTTTTGGAAATTGGACAAGAGAGAATCTTTTTAATTACAGCATAGGATTTTTTCTAATAATTTAAAATTTAAAATTCATTGTGCATACTTAATATTAAATGAAATTTCCAGAAGACACTGGCAAGCAATGAAAGGATAGATACACTTTGACCTGTTGTCCAAAGCTGGTATTTCTTCAAGTTATCACTAAAATATTGATCAAGCTCTAAAGGCTCTCTCCTGATTTTCAGTAACATCCATGCAACGAAACCCTGATGGTTCTTCTGGTAAAGGTTAAATTGCTTTTCTGGGTTGTGCCAGGACAAGTTGTTATCTCATGATAGAAACCCCCACGTGTTATCTCAGTCTTTTCAGGAGGCAGAAGTTACGGTTTTGTTTTCTCCCCTTTTGGGGAAGTGATGATATGAGCACTTCTGAGAGCCCACCCTGACGAAGAAGGGGTTCTGAGCATGGGTGCACACATTTGTGTTTGTTGTCAGTGACTTTGTCTTTTTTGGGTTGTCTAAGGGTGTTTACATGAGTTCTTTGCATTGTTTTAATATATCCCATTCTCTGGAGTTACAAAAATGCTACTGCTAATAATAAACTTCAGAAAACCAGAAGTACAAAGCCTTCTCACTTGGAGTTTTTCATAAGGAGCATGCACCACAACCAGCTGTTTCCAGCTGAAGAAATTAAGTGAATAAATAAATATTTAATTGCATCAATTTAGGGTGAATGCTGTTTATCATCTGTTTATCTTGCATTTTCAATGGCTGGTGAAATCATTAGTATTTTGTCTTTGAAGGAACAAGCCTTTGAACCATTCATCTGTTCACAGCTCGAGTACGGTATTAAATACGACCAATTATGGAATCACGTAATTAAGATCACTCAAATATTAATTTTAACATGAGCATTACTTGCTGCAGATTGTAATCCTCCAAGATTCATTGCATGTTTTAGTCCTCTCGAGTGCTGATAGTGTCAGAATGATTGTGAACTGTGCAGCTTAGCACAGTGTGTACCCGTTTTTGAGTGCTGTTTGAAAATGCCTGCGTGTGAGGGGGTGGTTGTGGGCTTGGTCTGCAGCTTTTTCAGTAGCAGTTTGTGACAGCTGAAGCACTTGCCCACAGAGCTGTAGCTACAAGCCCCTGCTCTTGAAAGGCTGAGGCTCATGAGTGGTTTATCCCTCAGTGCTGGACTTGGCTGGGATTGGAGGCAGTGTGGCCAGCAGGATGCTGTCCTAGGCTGACATCTGCTCTCAGCACTGTCTGTACTTCTCTGCAGGCTGCATTTTGTAAAATGAGCAGTCCTGGGCACAAGAACTTGAATCACAAACTATAAAGTAGCTTTGGTTTCTTGTCTAGGTCAGTTCAGTTCCAAGTTTTGAATGTGTCACAGTCTTGGATGGACAATTTGTATGTCCTTCTTTCTGAAGGAGTTTGGATGTCTTCTGTAAATACTGAGTAGGTTACTGGGTGGGGTATTTGCGTGTGAGACTTGATTTCTTCTTCTTGAAGTCACTTCAGATTTGTTTTATTAACACTAGAGGTGAAGGAGATGAGAAATGGAAAAGGTCTTATAGTCAGTGCATTTCTTAGGTTAAAGAAGTTTACTCAGAAAACTGAATAAACATTTTAGATCAAAACACAGGGAAATCAAATTCCTATGGAGTTTTGATGGCTTTAGCTCCACATTTGAGAGAATTATCTAATAGTATCTGACAGTTAGGTACAGAGGGTCATTTTGGGCAGAATTTAGCAATATGTGTATGATTAATGAGGGCAGTAACACAATCTTCATGCCAAGTACATGTGAGGACAAATGTCACCCTGGTCAGACACCCTGTGTGACCAAAGTCCCAGCGTTTATGGCCTTGCTGTGCTGGCTCTGCAGGCACTGGGGCGTCTCCACTTGCTTACTAAAACTGAAAGCAGCTGACAAATAAAGAACCAGTTCTATAAATCAGCAGTGCTTCTTGAAGATTAAGTGAAACACTTTAAGGTAAAGCTTGCAACTGATTTCATCCACTGAAATGTCTTTATTGGCACCACTTTTCTCTTGAGCACTAAAGCATAATCATTACAACAAAATTTTGTAATGTAACCCATTTTTAGCTTTTACAATTAGTGACCATTTGTTAAATCCTGCTGAAAACGCCTCAAAATTCTTGAGTAACGCTTAGGGCTTTCTTTACATGGCACTGATGTCAGTTCTCACATCCCAACTGCAGGTACCAAAGCAGTCTGATCCTCTCTGCCAAATGGATAATGCAAATCGTCAAGCTGAAAGCCCAGGTGGGAAGAAGCAAGTCTCTTACAGGACAGAAATTGTTGGTGGTGTTCCCATCATTACCCCCACCCAGGTAATACCCTCCAAACAAGTGGGTTATTATTTGAAAAAGCTGTGCTTTTATGTGCACCTCTTATTCATACTGAGGGGGGGTTCTGAGGATTTTATTCCCTTTATACAAGATTTAAAAAATTGCTGGAGTACTGATTTTTTTGTTGCGCACACGTACCTGTTAGTATAATAATATTTTTGTCTGTGTGAAATTAATTGTTAGTATTAACAGTGATGAAGTTCTGCCCCTTTAACACAAAAAAGGGGAAAAAAAGTTGTAAGGAAAAGTGGGGTAAAAAAGTTTGAGAGGCTGGGCAAGCTTATGCTGTAGAATCTGTGCAATGCTAAAGATAGAACTGAATCTGTTGCTGCAAGTTTCCTGAGCTGAAAATAGTTACAGATTAGATGAATATCATGTAAATGACATGTATGCTCCCAAAATGCATTTCAAAAGCTGGTGAATTCTGATGTCTTGTAGTCCTAGAAATAACTTTTTGTTTGCTGTAGCCACCTCTAGTGTTTTGTCCATGTTATGAGTTTGCATTAAATACACGGATGTGTTTAAGTCTGTACCATTTTTTTTTACTGAGTGTCAATATTGTTTGAAAGGACTTAGCACTTTCTCAGTTTTGTTTCTAAGAGCAGCTCACAAGGACTCAACCCTTGGGGAGTCTCAGTTATCTCTGGAAATCAGTTAAAAATATTTTGTTCTTTCAAACTGGAAATGGGATTTGTGAGCATGGGGTGATAAAGTTATTTCCTATTGTAACTACTACAGTTATTCCGTGACCATTAGAAAAAGCACCTGAGAGTACTCTGAGCTTTCCTGCTTTTTTTTTCTAGAAAGAAGAAGTCAGTGAGGGCAGTGAAGGGGCTGACAGGAGTTATTTGAAGCGATCACAAAGTCACCTTCCTTATTTTGCTGCTAAGCATCCCCCAGATAATGCCATTATCAAAGCTGGTTACTGTGTCAAACAAGGAGCAGTGGTGAGTATTATTAAAAGCAAAAGACTGATTTTATTTCTACTGGCACTAATAAGGATTAACTAATACTAAAATTTATCCTTTAGTAGCACTTAATTTTTATCTGTGGTACTTCTTTCCATGACTTTCTTTAGTGTTGTGTTGTTGAAGTATTTTAGAGAGGCAGAGTGTATGCACAGGCTTCCGTGTGATGTTTAGTGCATGCAGCTGAGAATTCTCCTGTTCTGCATTCTGTAGAGTGTCTTATTTTGCTTATTAAAAACATCTAAATTGGGACAGAAGTTCAATGCCTGCTTTTTAAATCAGTGAAATGTTTAGAAAAAGCTGATTTTTCAGTTCAGAGGAAGAATTGTGCAGCTTATCAGACTGATTAACACAAGTGGAGCTATTCATGTGATGCCTTGCTAGAAGGAACAGAGAGTTCAGATTAAGCAAGATACACATCTTTGAGTTCTCAGACTCTTTTTATCTTGGATTATGAGGCTTCTTTTTGTGACATCCCTTTTTTAGTTAAAAATAAACTTGAAACCTGTGATGTATTGTCTTTCAATTTTTCCTGCAGTATAGTTCTGCTGCTGAGTTTCTACAGTTTGAATAAATTGTAGTAAATTAAAGAATTTTTAAGTTTTTCACTTTTCAAAAAAGTTTATTAATTGTGCAAAGTCTTGCATTATTATCTTGGGGACACTAAAGAGGCAAAATTTGTAATTATAATAAACTGCAGTGAAGACATTATTCAAAATTAATAGTTATGAATAAATAGGAATTGCACAATATCATATACTGTAAATAAAAACTAGAATGGTAAATATAGTTCAATGTATTCATAATACATGACATGTAAGTAATTTTATTTTATATATGAAATATATAAATATTTATTTCTTTTTGCTTAACAGATGAAGAACTGGAAGAGAAGATACTTTCAATTAGATGAAAACACAATAGGATATTTCAAGTCTGAACTGGTAAGTTATTTGTGTTATTTTCCAGTAAGAGTTACAAGAAAATCTGAAGGAATATGCTTTTGTTTGAGAAATGTGCTCTGCAGCTCTTGGGTCTGTACTGTAATAACTTTTCATGATTGGGAAGAACAGAAAAATTAATGGGGCAGCTGTTGAATCTGTGTGGGAACCTGCCTGTAGGGCACTGCAAAACAGAAATAAAATCTTCTCTATAGTCACCCTGATTTTTGTATTGGTACTTTGTCTTTTTATACTCTCACATAATTAATTGTGTTGTTGAAATAGCTGATCAGTGTGGGAAAGACAAAACTAATCTTGCAGTTCTTCATCTGAAGTTAGAATTATCTTTGTCATCCAGATGGTGGGATCTTCTCCCACACATTTGTTCCACCAAAGCAGCCAAGATGGACAAAAAACTCCTTATTTTGGCTCAAAAGCAACATTTGCAGTTTCTTTTTGTGTCATGACCTTTCCTTTTCCCTTGTCACTCTAAGTTTTTGGCTGATTTTGACCAATGTTAAGTGCTTTCAGGCTTCATTTAAAAATTAAATGGCTGGTCCTGAAGACAGTTAAGTGTGGGATTTTTTGGGAAAACAGACTAAATGTAAGAAAATCTGGACCTAAGGAGTGAGACCTGAGTTGTAGAGTATTACAAATTAAGGAGAATTGAGTTTACAGGCCAAATTTCAGGCTATTTCTGAAGTTAACTTTGATTTATTTCATTTCTAATGAGGGTGTCTGCAACACTAGCAGGGGTTTGATCTTGCATCATTATCTTTGCAACGCTGTCAGCAGAACAATTCTGACTCATTGCATATAAGAAACACTCTATTTTTATTTAAAGAAAACAGATCTGAGCTCGGATTGCTCACAAACAAGTTCTAACCCAGTGAAGAATTGTGCTGTGAGAGAGTATAATAGAAGGATGGTAGAAATACTTGCACTTTTAGTGTTCCATCATGTTCCTTGAGCCTGTGTGAGTGCACAGGAGCATAGTGGAATATGAGACTCAGAAAATGATGATTTCTGAGCTGGGGTTTTCCCTCCAAGAGGTCTCTGTACTCCAGAATTGATCTTGCAGTTCACAGTTTATGTATTATTTGGAAAATGCATTTTAATGGATGATCAAATCTAAGAATAACAGAGTGAAGAGGAGCACAAAATCTGAAAACATTGGGTTTTAAACTTTCTACATTTGATCTGCTATAGAGCAAAATGATCTAATGAAAACTGCTCTTGAAGGATGGTTACATTTGGGTGGCATTTGCTGCTTGCTCAGCATAAATCTCCTGAGTGTCTGTTATAGAAATGGTAGGGGAAGTCATTCCAGAGCTGAAAGCTTTTGTTTTATCTGGAAGTTGTAGCCAGCTAGAGCAATCCATTGTAACTTGGCTTGAAGAAAACACAGTAGGAGGTAAAATAAGTTGTTGTTTGTTTGTGGTTTACTGCAACAGCCACTGGAAAATAACAGTATGTGTGACATTATGTTGTCATGGGAGAAGTGAAAGTGTTTCTGTTTGAATGTTCTCGCTTTTTTCCTCTTGTGTGGAACTTTAACACTTATTTTCATTATGGTAACAGAATTTCTGAATGCTTTGAGACTACTTGCTCTTTTACAGGTGTTAAGGACTGGTTTCTTTGTAGTACCTTTAATTGTATTAAGTATAGGGTACAATTAATCTTACTTAGAGCCATGTCATGCAGTCCAATAAACAAAGCATCTTCTACAGTAACATTTCATAGCAAATTAATATAATCAAAATTTTAATGAAATTAGCTGCTTGAGGCCAGGGCCAGTTGTGTGATCTGCTTAGGGGAAGAGGACAGGATGGTTGTCTTCATTATAATATGGAATTAATTTGGGAGGTTTTACTTCTTGATTTGTTCTCCTCTTCATTGCAAATGCCATGGTTTATTTAATACTTACGAAAGCAAATGAAGTTTTGGTTGACACCATTATTTTCATGAGTGACTGCCTTGAAAGTGACATTTGTGTAAGACTGTCCTGGCCTCTGGCTTTCTGTTCGAGTTGTTAGATACACTGTACTAAAACATGTTTCTTTTTTTCAGGAAAAGGAACCTCTCAGGGTTATTCCACTTAAGGAGGTCCATAAAGTTCAGGAATGCAAACAGAGGTGAGGAGGGAGGACTGATGGGAAGAATTCCCTGCTTGGTCACAGCCAGACTGCTCCTTGGAGAGCTATTCAGTAACTTCACTTGATGTGTGCATGTGGGGTGTTTTTCTTTATGGGACAGCACACTGTTTTTGCATTATATGGGTTTTGAGTTCCGCATTAATGTGTATTTCAAACTTGCAAGTTTAGACAAGGGCTGAACAAGGGAATATCATGGGACCACGGGTTAGGGATGTGTGGATGCTGTCTGATCTGAGGCAGCAATTTCAGGAGTCGCTATTTTGCTTACATAATCTCTAAACCTTTAGAGGACATTACCTAATGTTAGATTGATGAATCTGGCTGAGAACACTCATCACCCTGCTGTTTTTCCCTCCTACCAAATGGCAATGTACTAAAGAATAATTGCTTTTGTAGCACTTGACAGATACTGATTTTTCTATTTTGTCTTTAGCAGGTTACTTGGAGAAATTTGACTAGAATGTTAAATATTTTTTAACTTATTATTTAGAATGTTCCAATTAAAAATGTATGATAAATATTTTTAGACTTAACATTATATGATTTTAAATGTTCCTATTAAAAATACATGTAATAGCACATGTGCCACTGGTAAACCAGAGACTCTTAGGGCTAAAATTAGTAAAAAAACCAATAGTAGGGTGATAAAGAAATGCAAAAGTCAGACAGCAAATGCTCTGATTATCTGCCAGTTCTACAGTCTTGTTAAAATACAGTGGGAAAGTTGTACCTGCTTTTGAAGTATTTTTGTATTTCGTTTGCAGTGATATAATGATGAGAGACAATCTCTTTGAAATTGTAACAACTTCTCGAACCTTTTATGTGCAGGTAATTTTTTTTTTAAGCTTTGTGCAAACCCAAGAGACTGTCACTGTTAAATACACTTGAAAAGTGAAATAACAGCACTTCTTCACTTTGACCATGCCATGGTTTTCAGGGGGAATGTGATCTAGAGGATATTTTATTTACTGCTTTATACAGCTGTGTACATTTAGCAGTAAATTCAGAGTAAGACCTTAAGAGATGTCTGGGTTAATAAATGAAGTCTCCCTGGGTTTCAGCAGCACACTGACCAGCTGGATTCAGGATTTGTGCTGCTGCAGGAGGTGGGGCAGTGGGCAGGCTGAGAGCTGCTGCTGACCATGGTGGTGTTGTTGTTGTTGGCTGCAGGCAGACAGCCCCGAGGACATGCACAGCTGGATCAAGGCCATTTCTGGGGCCATCGTGGCCCAGCGGGGACCTGGCAGATCAGCAGCTTCCGTACGTCACCCGCACCTCCGAGGAGATGCCCTTAGCTCCTGCTCACTTGTGCCATTCAGTCCTGGGTTTTTCCTTTTGCCTTTCCTCTCTCCTGTCCTGTAGTAACGTGGCCTCTTTGCATGAATTTTCAACCAGACTGGCATCAAATACTTTGTGTTTTTAATGGAGTGCTTTTTTTAGTCCAACCTGTGACTTTCTGTGCATTGTTTGTCTTGAACATGTAGATAATGCAGTGCTAACCTAGACAAGACCAGTATGATCTGCCACTGTTACTGGTTTGGGAGTTCAATTAAAACTTTCTAATTCCTGTGAGGTGTTTCTGCTAATTGCTGTGTTTTGCCATCAAATGACGGTATCCTAATTTCTTTGTAACGACTCTCACTGGTAAATTGTCATTCTCAGTTGCTGATAGATTATTGTATATGCAGATACAGATGAAAATTTAAGCTAAGAGATCTGTGCTTACATGAGTTAGTTCTTGCTGTTGGAAATGCAGTGAGAACAGCATCTTGCAGTACTGAACTGGGGCACTGTGACAAGTGTTAATATTTGTGAAGCCACGTGGATGCCAGCATTTCTAGCATTTAAACTGTATTAGCTGTTTAGCACAAAGGTCATTACCTTGTAGAAAGTAGTGGGAGTTACTCTGGTCACAGTGTCTCCAAGTTTGTCCAGATGTAGCACCAGGAATACTTCACAGTTCAGGTATTGCATGCTGTGTTTTTCATTTTCTGTCCCTGGGATGTTTTGTAATAAACTGAATGTATCATTACCCCCATAATCTGAAACCTAATAATTCAAACCTGGCTTTTGACTACAAATTCGCATTGATACCCTGTTTCTGGTAACTCAGCCTAAACTCTCAGCCAATTTTTGGTAGCTGCTTCATGCTTTTATATAAAACTTCCTGTTACAAGTTCTATCTTTGTGGGGGCAATGAAAACACACAGGTAACTTCTTTCTGTATGCTTTTTTCCCTTTGGTTTTTTTTTTCCTGTGGGGCTAACTGAGCAATGTAGCTATGACTGTCTGCATCACCTCTTGTTCCCTGTGTTGTCCTCTCTCCCAAGTCCAGGTGACTCTAATCTTAGCTTTGCACTGTGTTCCAGATGCGGCAGGCCAGAAGGCTGTCGAATCCTTGTATACAGAGGTATACATCAAGAACTGGTGAATGCAGCACGTATGTGGGCTCTCATGGAAACTCGCCTTCTTAACTGAGGGCTAGCACTAGACACTAATTTGCACTATAAAACAAACTAAAAAATCATGCTACCTGTTGTCATTACCATTACTGAAAACTAACTCATCAATAATATCGTTCACTCACAGGTTTGCACTGTTTTTTTTCTTGCTTTTAAGATGATTGGAAATCACCAAAACCACTGCTTATACATCAAAGCACAGTAAATATTTAAAACTTCAGTAGGAAAGTACTAAATCTAATTTGCATGAGAGTTCATACTTCCATTTTCCTTTACATTTGTTCTGAAACTGCGCAAAAGCAAGATTAAATTGAAGCTGCCCACAAACTAATGCAGATGAGTGCACACAGGACATGCACGTTGTAACTCTAGGATCTGGAAGGGTCTCTAGTAGCCTGATTTGCATGGCTTATGAGGTCTCTGCATGAAATGATTAGTTCAAACATAGAGGCATTATATAATAATGTTCAAAGCAGGGCACCTGAGGAGTAGTGCAGCAGCACAGTCTCTTAACTGTGAAAGTACAGCCAGTGTGGGTGGTAAAATCTGAGTATCCTTTTGGGCAGCTTAGCAAAAGTTCAGAGATCTTGTCCTAATATCCCTTTTGTCCTCTTTGGTGAAGTAAAGTTATTAATAATAAAAGGAATGGTAGGTAAATCAGTGAATCACAAGTTCTTCTAAAGCAAACTTTTTTCCTTAAGTGGAGTATCAAGTCAGGTGTGAAATAAGGCAATGTAAATTTTGTGAAATACTTTAGTGAAATTGAACACCAAACTCAAGTCTAAAAAAAAAGTTGCTCAGGTTCATCCAATAACATTAGCTCATTTATAAAAAGAGATATGGTAGTACTTGGCAGAATCCATTTGGATTAAATTATTAATTCATATGTCATAAGGATGTCATAACATTGTAAAAGGAACTTGAAAAACTACTGTGGAAAAAAGAAAGTATTTACTTTAGGATGTGTATTTGCATCTTGGACACACATCTGTGATGGGTTTGGGGTTTTTTTTGGCTAACAAACGTGCTTGAGAAATGCCTTGATTTGTGTGTGCACATGGGTTGGCAGATTCCTTCAGTTCCTGGACTAACACTGGTGATGGCAGAACTGGCAGCAGCTGCAGCTCCTAATGCACACACAGTTCACTGCAACATCACACAGCATTTGGATCAGAGCATTTCAAACCCAGCACTGCTCAGGGATTTGAGACATCCTGGCAGGACTGATGGATGCAGTGCAGAGCCCAGGGAACTTCTTGTTCCTGTTCAGGAAGTCAGGCTATCCCAGGACAGCCAGTGGCATTCCATGCTTGTGCTTCAGACAACTAAATCATTCCTGGGTAGTCTGGGGACTTGTTTTTGTCAGTAGCTAAATGGTGGAAGATTATTTGGATAGTTGTGTAAAGGTCAGCAGTATAATGATAATAAACACAAAACAATAACTTGAATGGAAGGAGTAGCTTCTTTTCTAGGTCGTTAAGTTTGAAAATTTTAATGTAGTCTTGATAGCTTAAAATTTTTGTTTGGTCCTTGGGAGAAATTGGGGAGATGTGGTATCCCAAGAAGAGGGAACAGTAAAATGTGCACTGATTCAGGATATGAATACTTCATTTATATGAATAGGTCTGAATCCATTTTTCTTTTGGAAAGATGTGACTTTCAATGGCCTTTAAAGTGTGCATCGTCAAGAGGTTATTTACCATCTTAGTAAAACGAGGAGCCTCAGTTTGCTGGACTATATTATAAAGTCTACAGAGCTGCTATGCTTGATTTAAGAATTTAATTTCATTAAATGCAACAGCTGATGTTGCTGTCACATCCTGCTGTGAGCTCACACTCAGTAAAGCTGTGCCTGAGGAAAGCACCTGCCTCCTGCTGCCGTGGCTGATGCTTCGCTTTGTGTGTTTTCTGTCTCAGTTTATTGGTTTTTTTTGTTTGTTTTTTTTTTTTTGGTGAGTGTGAAATCTGAAACTGCTTCTTTCCAACGTGACATCAGCGACTTCATCTGACACATTCCCTTCTTTTTCCAGGAGCATCCCGAGTCTTCTTCCGAGCCCGGCCATGCTGTCCGTGCTGCCGGCGCAGCCGCAGCCAGCTCACATTCCACAGCCCCTCACGGCAGCCCTGTGGCCCCAGCCCCTCACCCCAAACCCCCTGCCTTGGAGAAGCGAGGATTTCACGAGTCTTTTACCAAGGCCAAGCCAAGGAGCTACAAGATCCAGGCTGTCGCTCCAAGAGAATCAACTTCCAAAGTGACTGAACGGGGCCCCTGGGAACCCCGGAGCAAAAATGGCACTCAGGAACAGGATCCTGGCCTTGTGGATCTGGATGATGCAAGCCTTCCAGTTAGTGATGTGTAGGGATGGAAGGGTTTGGAGAATGATCCATTTGTTCGGTCCTTTAATTTCCTTGCTCGGACTTTGAACCAAAGAAAATTCCAGGAAATGAGAACAAAAAAGAAAAAACAAAAAACCGGAGCACTGCTGTTATGTATATGTATGTGTGTGTTCCTGTGCACACATGGGTATATATAATGTGTTTGTGTGTTGCCTTTCAGCTGAGGGTCAGAGATGGACCTTAGGCATTTTCTCAAAGCCTGATAGTAAATCATTTACTAGGGAGGGGCCAAACTGCACAGTTTAGGAAAAAAAAACAAAAACAAAACAACCCACAATGCATTAAAAAAAAGTACTTCTGCAAGTAAGCAAGGTACCAGCAACTTCTAATTCCTAATCTGGCAGATTTGCTAAATTTGCAACTAATGCTCTATTGTGGAGAACTTGCTGCCAACAAATGTGATTATTTAATTTCATCTTTAACTACAGTAAGATTTTAGGCATATGTGAGAATTTTTTTCTCTCCGTGGCTTTCCAGGAACCAGGAAATGCACAAAACATTTCTTCTGTTCTTTAGGATCAACAGTGTCAACTGATTTGTTATCAGAACAAGAATTCTGAACTCCCTTGGAATTCTAGTTATGGTGCTGTAAAATTTCCACTAAAATAATATTTTGGATAGTCAGCCTATTTTTGATGCACTCCTAAAGGTGGGTTATAACTTTTTGCACATTTGGATTTCGTGGACTGCATGTAGTGGTGTTTCGGAGGCGGGGAGAAGAGAATCTGGACTTTGGAATTTGGACACTTTAGATCTTTTTAACTAAGTAGGGTTTATGTTGTGTTACATTAGGCTTTGCAGCAATTATGTTTTCTTAAATGTTTAAATGTATTGTTTGGTTACTGTTTTGAGAATGATTTCCTTCCCAGTGCTTTGTGAGCAGTTCTTGTTTCTGCATCGATCAGTGGAAGAGCTCCCTTAGTTGTGTTGTTGTTGGTACTGAACTGTTCCTAGTCCTGCAATCGTGGCCTCTAACTTTTGGTGCACTAAGAATCTGAAGTGCCTGTGTTTTCTCTCACATTGTTGAAACACTTTTGGGTTAGTGATGTACACAGACCATTCTTGCTGGGTTTGAGCATTGGCTTGGAGTTGCTCTGGGTAGCATAGTTTGAAACAGCTCTTTAAAACAAGGTTTATGCCAGGGGTACCAGTGTTCTGGTGTTGCACCCACTGCTGTGCAATATGTGTTCTTAAAAAGTGAGTACTTGTTGTTTATGTACATTGTGTTATGGGGCATCAGTGATGCCAGCGAGGAGAACCTTTACATTTCAAGTGTTGGATTAGATGGTGTGTACTTTTTGTCATTTTTGGGGAAAAAAAAACCAAACCTGTTTGCTTTAATCCCAACCCCACAAATATCTCATGCTGCTGCTTACTGTGATCCCAATTGTCCAGCTCTGTGAGACTTTCTTTGTCTACTGGAACCTAAGATACATATCAGGCAAGTCCATCTTCTCTCCAGCTTCCAGTCTGACTTCCTGCTTACGAGATATGGATGGCTTTACCACAGCAATTTGTTGATCCCAGGACAGAATAATTGGTGTCATGTAAGAATGGAATATAATTAATTTTAAAACCTTAAATTATATCAGCACCTTCTTTTGGTTTTGGTTTATTTTTTTTTTATCCATAAGCTAAATAACCACTGGCTTAAGGCGGTGGTGTCTGTAAATTACTGGTTTTGTTTGACTTTAGATATATGTGGAAACTAGCACACAATTGGAAATTACTGTAAATGTCTGTACTAGTATTGTAGGTTTTAATTTCTATAAAAATAAACCATTAGCTCTTTAAAAGCTTATTTTTTTCACAAGTACATTCTGTGTGGAAGACACTTTGCATTGTAATATTTTTACTGTAGTCTAACATCTGAAATCACTTGCTCTGGTACAGCTTTCACACTGCATGGTCATTTTATTATATTTTGGTATTGGCAATTTTACACATTGGGTGGAGGTAAAGCAGCTCCATTATGGGACTTACAAAAAGAGGGAAAAAGAGAAAAATGAAAAAAGAAATGAACTACTGTTGTAGTTCAGTAGCATAGGGAAATATTTGTGGTTGGTCACTGTCAGGGTCTCCTATTTATCAGTACTTTTATAAATCTATGAAAATTGTTAAATTATTTTAGAAACAGTGCTGTAAATATGTCACATTTAAATTGTCAATAAATCAGTTTGGGTAACTTAAAAATAACATCTGGTTGAGTTTCTTTGCACCATGACAAGTATTTGATCAGAGCAATATATTCTTTTTCAGTGTATAAGAGATCAGATTCTCCTTTATCCAGCCATAGCATCTCCAGTTCTTCAAACCTAATCAGGTTTAGTGAATGAAAAAATGAAATTGAACAGACTGAGCTGATTTTCTTGTGCTGTTCTCAATTTCTTCTGTGGAAGTTTTACATGTTATGCAAGGGATATTGATTAAAAAAAAAAAACAGCCCAAGGAAGAAAATGTAATGTGGATTTTTCTGGTTTTATCCTGATGGATCAGAAGGGTTCTCTCTCTGAGATGCTTTCCCGAAATTCAGACTGGACACAATTACCCAGATTCCACTGTGCACTCTGCCCCTGCACTGAAGAGGAAATCAAATTGTTCTGTATGGCTGCAGATTTAAACCTAATGTGTTAAAATCAAATATTTACAGAAAATGGGACTGCTGGCTGCGGTGCACATTCCTGGAGGCAGCAGCTGAGCGGTGATGCTCCAGGATACAGTGTAATAAAGTGGAATATTCCTTAACCTCGTGGAATGTCAGGATGTCAGCACCACCTAGGGGTCACACTCCAGCTTTAAAAATCAGTCAAGTCAAGTACTAATTTGCTTTTAAAGTGCATTTCACTTAAAACATGATTTGGAGACTCCAGTTGTTAAGCCACTAGATTGTTCCAGGTTGGTAATTTTTTGGGTTTTGTATGGTTAGTTTGTTGTTTTTTGGGGGTTTTTTGTTGTTGTTGGTTTAATTTTTGCTTTTTTTTAGGCTATTTTTTTCAGGTTTTATAACCTATTTTTTTTAGGTTATATAATGTATACAGTATTATAATAGATGGAGAAATTACAGAGTGCACCTAACATGTACACTCTGAAGGTGTGGAACAGGAATATTACTGTCGTTTTAACAATTTCATTTTAAATAGAGGTGAGACAAAGGGAAGAAATGAAAGAAGGGGAAATACTCGATAGGGAATTTTAGTCTGAAAGTTGAAATTAAAGCAGTGAAGCCCTCTGTGCTATATGTAGTTTTACCTTTTAACAGTTTCATTTAATGTCTTAATAGTCACCTATTCGAATAAGTGAACACCTATCTGAACTTTGTAGAACAGCTATAAATGATTTGGTGCTCCAAGGCAGTGAGCTGCTGAAGCCCTTCTGAGGTGGAGTGAAACAGTGAAATACTGAAGGCAGCTCCCTGGAAAACTTAAATCTGACTCCTGCCCTGTTGTGTCTGCCTGGGTTTTTTTTCACTCGAGATTTTCGGTGCAACCTCTGAGGGAAAGAAACTGGAACTCACTTGTGAAGTAGTAGTGAAGGTACTCACTTGCTAATGGAGTAGCAGTTGTTGAACGCTGCCCTTCAGAGTGTCACTTTTGACACTGCAATTAGGGATTTGCATTTCAAACGAGTGGAATTGTGCATATCAGGATGCACAGTGAGCGCATCTTGCAGGAATTTCAACCACTCTGATGGGCACTCGGGACACCTGAGTCACCTCTGCTCTGAGCAGCGCTGCGAGTTCGCGGAGCGGTGGGTTTGATTTCTGTAAATGACCGAGTTTCAGCGCTCGTTTCTCAGCCTGCAGAGTGCTACGTGCTCTCCTGCTGGCAGGTTTGCCCTCCGCCAGGAAGGAAATGCCACCTGACCACAGAGACACCCTCGCCGCAGATTAGCAATTGTTTCTTGGGGCAGGTCGCTTGGCTTCGTGTCAGGCTTTACAAAAGACACCCTGATGGTTCATTTGGTTTGTAATTTATGCCAGCAGTTAATGCTTGTCAAGCCACCAGGGTTAGATTATATCAGGAAAAGAACGTGGGGCTTTAAATTCCCTGGTCTGAAGCCATTCTCTTTCACAGCAGTGGCATTTTTTTATTGAACGTAGCAATGAATCTAGTTTTTTAAAGGGTTGTTTTTTTTTTCTCTTGAAAGTTTTGTTAAGATTTCTCTTGTTATGTTAACGTGCAGAAGTCCTGGGGTTTTGGGAGGTGGGAGTAGGGATGTTAGACTTTTTCCTTGAAAAATCTGAGAGAAAGCCATTAAGGCGTGAAGCAAAATTATGATAATAATGAAGCAAACAGAATAAAGCTGCAAGGTCCAAGATGTTGGAGTCTGCTCAGATTATCAGCATTCCAGCCTTCCCAAACCTCCTTTATCCTCTTCTCTGGGCCCTTCTAGACTCTGCCTTTACCCTTTTTTCATCCTTTACTTGCTTCCCCCCCTTTCCGTGTGTGCTCCGAGGGTCACACTGCAGGGCAGGGTGGGCTGGCACAGCATCCCTGCATCCCTGACAGCAGTATCCAAACTTCCATACCTCCAGGAGAATTTCTAGCCTGTGATCTCTAGGTGGAGCCTGCCCTCACCCGGTTCCGTTCGAAAAGCAGGAGATGAGGTATTTTACCACTGAGACTCCGGAGTGTGTTTTTCAGACCACGTTTTTAATGTCTGCTGGCTTGGAGAACTGTTCTGTGTCAGGTGGAGGAGAAATTATAATTGCCTCTCTGGTCTGAGGCACTTCTACACAGATCAGACAGACAATTAACAAATCTATTTTTCGGTGAGCTAATTTGTGAACCTCCCCAAACACTTAGCTCAGTTATTCTGGAAAGCAAGACGTTTATATTCAGATTTTGTGTACCTACATGACAACT
>VXBU01001469.1:399264-466755 GCA_013400315.1 Bombycilla garrulus
AGGCGTGCGGGGGCGCCGGGCCGCCCTGCGGAGAGGGGCTGCAGTGCGTGCTGCCGCCCGGAGCCGTGCCCGCCTCGGCCACCGTGCGCAAGCGGGCGGCCGCGGGGCGCTGCCAGTGCACCAGCAGCGAGCCCGTGTGCGGCAGCGATGCCGTGACCTACGCCAGCCACTGCCAGCTGCGGGCCGCCAGCCGCCGCGCCGAGCTCCTCCGGCAGCCGCCCGTCATCGCCATCCAGCGCGGAGCCTGCGGGCAGGGTGAGGACCGCGGGGTGCTTCGGGGGAAGCGCGGAGGTTCGGCCCCATCCTCCTGGGCCGGGCCGGGACGCGGTGAACCCGGCCGTGCTGCCGCGGGGCGGAGGGACGGCCGAGGGGAGCCGGAGCCGAGGCTTGGCCGTGGCTCAAGCCGGGCGCTCCAGCTCAGCGAGAAAGCGGAGCAGGAATGCGGTTTAGCAGCGGCTTGCAGGGGGGAAAAAAACTCTGTACCCAACTTAAACTTATCTCTCACCCCCGAGGGGTAATGCCAGGCTCGAAACTGGGGGAAACTGGTGCAAAGCCTCAGGAGCGGGAACGGCTGCGGACCCGGGGCCGGCTCTGCTCCAGCAAAGTTTGGAGAAATAACTCGAGCGCGCTCCCGTCCCGGCGCTTTGTCACAGGGAAATGCCCCGGGGAATAAAGCCAGGAATGCAGGAGCCGTTCAGATGTGATGGAGCAAAGGGGTGGGCAGAGCAGGCTGCTGCCTGCCTAGCCCGGCTTAGCTGATGCTCTCCGATTAATAAAAGACTTGCTGGAAAGGGAGAAGCCTGTTAACAGCGCATTAAACTCAGTCTAGAGTTTTGTGTTTGTTTTTGTCGGGGTTTTTTGAGGATGGAGATGGCCGCCGATAGGTAACGATGCGTGGCGTTTCTCCCTCGGCGTTCTTTAGTTGTCAGTGTAGTCAAACCGAGCGTATTGTGAGCTGCAGGACGGATGCAGATTGTTTGTAAACGGTGCAAAAAGGCATTGCTTGGTTACGAAACGTGGCTCAGCAGCTGGAGTGGCTGGGCTGAGCAGCCCGGAGAAGTGTTGGTGTGGTAGGAGCGGAGAGTGCAGGATGGGACACAGAGCGCAGCAAAGCCGTGCTGGGATAAGCAGGGGATGATCGTCACAAGATGCAGCCTCTAATACAGGCTGGATTAAACCTCGTAAGCCGAGGCTGTGTATCCCTTCCAAGCCATTCAGCACCATTAGGGGGTAATGTATAGAAATTAGCATGAATTAAGCCTTTATTTCTGGAGCGGTAGTCACTTTTTAGTAAGTCAGCGCTGTTTTAGTGAGGACTAATTCATTTGGTGTAAATTGTATCATTTCTGGACTTCCTTTCTTTTAAAACATTTATTTTTCTACACTTAGCCATCATCTCTCCAGCAGAAAAAAACATTCTGATCTATAGTGGCTGTGTGTTCAGCCTACAGATCGAGATCGCAGCTTTGTTGTCAACACAATCAATTTTTTGTGCCCCTGGTTGTCCCCTCAGTGTCAAAGCTGTGTTGTGCTCCATGGCACGTTGCTGGCATTTGCTGTCACCGGAGACAATCAAACCTTTCACGCCACGGTTTCCTGATGCCCAATGTAAGACAATGCCTTGTGATTTTTATTCTCGATTCATGAAACCAATATTGTTTTCTCAGCATTTTCTGCTGAACGTTTGCAGAATTGGGGCTGTGTTGGAGCTGGGAGCAATACGTGCCTCTGGTGGGGGGTACAGAAAATGCACAGGCTGCACAGAGTCCCTGTCCGGAAAAGCTCTGCTGTTGTAGATCCATCAGGAGTAATTCCAGACAATCATTTTGCCCTGTTGCACCTCTGGAACAAAAAGAAAGTGCTGGAGAAGCCAACCAGTAGCACATGTTTATCCCTGGATGAGAGCAAACATTGCTACCAGCAAAGCTTTTTTTCATATGTAAAGAACCTGAAATAGAAAGGGATGGAGAGTAAGCTGTAAAGTGCTTGAATCGATGTTTTGAAAAAGCGTTGCCTAATACTTGGCTCCTTAAAGTAGTTAATTTTTAATTTATTTTGGGTTCATCATCAGGAGTGCTTTTTCTGCCCAAGGACTGAGTTATCTCTAGCTATTTTTTTCACAGTAACACAGCCATGTAAATAATTTGGTCAATACAATGCAACAGTCTAGGGAAACAAAGGGATGGGAACACAGAGAAGATGTTTGGAAAGCACTTACCGTGGTTGTTTTTAATCTTCACACTATTTCAATAGCTGGTCAAGTACAATGATGTATATATTGCTTAAAAGAAAGCAAAACTTTCTGTCATTTTCAATTTTCACCTACTACAGTCAGGTCCCAGTGCTGATTTTTTGTCAGTGATTCTCAGGGCATCTCTGTGTTTGAGAGGACGCAGCAGAGGCAGGAGCAGGTTGTGCATGAGGGGGATGTGTGCATGAGGAGGATGATTCCCTGTGCAAAATGAGCCTTAAAACACTCAAGCCTTTCCCAGCAGCGTCCAGCTGTGCTGTGGCCATGTGCAGCACAACCAGCGCTACCTGTCCTGTGGTGCCCTTTCTGCACCAGCCAAAGGACGTTGCCAAAGGATTTTCAGAGCCCATCTGGTGCAGCTCTGTGTATGTTGATACCACTGAAAATACACACAGGGAGAAGGTGAATGTCCTCTGGGCAGAAACTGTGGCCGTGTCAGAGCATCCCACACCCAGGAGCGAGGTCAGTGCCACGAGACCTCAATATGCAGCGGTGAGGTTCAGCGTGCTGGGAGGATGTTTTCTTTTTCTTCTGCAAATATGCTTTTGGTGGCCTTAAATCCCTCCTGCTGACCAAGGGGAGAAGGCTCAGCACACAGCTTAAACCAGGCTTTATTCCCTTCCTCGTTTTTCCCACAAGTGTTGGCAGGAGTTTTGGGACAGTGTGCCCTTCTCCCCACGTAGTGCTCTTCACTGTAAAATGTAAACTAACCTGCATTTGTCCTTTCCTCATTAACCCGAGCAAGAAGAACATTCCTTGTTGTTGCTCTCCATTTATAACTATTTTCTGCCTGCTTTTGAGCTGGTTTAATATGTTTTCATATTTTCATTAGGTTTACTATGTCTAATGTGGTATCCCAGCGAGCTCAGCAGCCCTCAGCTTGCTGGCATCTGTCACAGGTGGCTCACACTTCGGTCCCAGGCATACTCACACCATGATGTCACATCTGGGGTTTGATGGGAGCTCTTATGGATCAGATTGAGCAGGGAATTACAGCAGGATTGCCTAGGAGAAGGCAGGGGGGAAAGCTGTGTATCACTGAGATACAGCCTTTGCTACTTCATCACCTGATTTCACAGGTCTAGAGACAGGGAGAGGGAAGCAAAAAAAAAAATTCCCTCAGTTTCTTTCGAAGCGGCTGACTTTGTGTTTTGAAATGCACCAGGAAAAACTGCATCCGAGTGTCTCTGTGTAATTATCTGGCAGGAGAAAAGGACCTCTGCGGTCAATAACCCATTTGTCATTAACTGAGTCCTAAAGCAGTGCAAGAGTGAGCTCGGTGCAGCAGGGGATGGGAAGGAGCTGCTCCTGCCTGCATTCCTGTGCCCGATGGTGCTGATGGGCTGGCAGGGAACGAATCACCGGGGCAGGGAGGGAGGGAAACTCAGCCGGGAAATCTGTGAAGGTCGGGAACTTGGCCAGATATTTATCAAGAGGGAAGTTGATACTGTTGTTATGAGCAGGGCTTTCAGCTGTTTCCCCGAAGATAATAACAGGCACACGGTGGTGTTTTTATTATTACATGGAGGAATGCTGGGTTGTTATTATGAGGAGTGTCGGGAGACTTTGGCAGGTTACTTGGCACGTGTCAAGTCTATTAAAAATGACCCAGGAGGACCAGGTTTTTAGGGTCTGAGTGCACAAGTGAGCATCCCAGTGCTGCTACATTTCATCTGCTCCCTCAGTTGCTCTTTGGGTGGTCTGAACGTCATCCTCCAACTTTTCCTCAGTCTATTTTGCAGCAGCAGGAGAAGGGAGGCAGGGAGGGAGAGAAGAGGCAGCTGAAGGCAATGGAAATAAATAGCAACATCTTTCCAGAAGAGAACCAATTCCCAAGTGTGGGATTAAAAAGCTTTTCCAAAGCCAAGTTCTCAGCTCGGAGAGGAGGCAACTGTAAGAAGTGGTTTGTCTGAAGAAGCTCACCTTTTCCCCTCTCCACATCTAGATTTCCTTCCCGGGGAGCAGGCAGTAATTTTGCAGTCTCCAGACTTCAAACAGTCAAGTCAGTAAACACAGATTTGGAACAAGGAAAGATTCAATCCTTTCATCTTCTGGGCTTTGAAATTTAAAGGTACCTGTGGACTGGGCAGGAATACTTGAGGCCACGAGTAAGCAGCAGGAGTGTTGTTAAGCAGGGTTTGGATGTGAGGGAGACATCATATCCCGAGCAGCTCTCAGGCTCTGCCGTCCAAGAAATAGGAGAAGCTGGAAAATATTTTTCAAATGTGAATTTACGTGTGCTTGGAGTGAAAGAAAGCAACGTCAGAAATAGAAACTGGGGTACTGTGGAACTCAACTTGTGTTGTAAATACAGCCATTCCTCACTCCCAGAAGCTGCTGGGGCCTCCAGGATCTCTGGCTGGACTTGGCAGTGAGTCCTACTGCCTTTGTAACTGGGCCCAAGTGAATACCTGACGTTATTTTGGAGGCTGGGTTCAGGACGTAGAATAACAGACTTCATTTTGCCTACTGGATGCAGGTCATTGTGATTCCCAAACTGGTTGTCCTGCTTCAAAGAGATGAATATAGCTAAAAAAATAAGCCTCCACTCCCTTAAATGAAAGGGCTGTAAAATAATTGCTGTTACACTAATGGATGTTGACTTTGTATCTGTAGGTAACAGGAGAGTTATAATATCTTAAGGTTGTGAGACAGGACGCAGGTGACAAGTTATTTTAAAGTTTAGTGAACTGAGAAGATCTTTGCTACCATATTTTAGCAACTGGAGATGAATTATACGGGCAGAGCAGCTCTTGAGTTTGTGGGTTAATATCAGGTACCCTGGGGCACGGATAAGGTGAAGCACAAGGCTGGAGATCAGCTGGGTTGTGCAATTTGTCACAATTGCTCTGCCTGGAGCTTGATTCTGGAGGAAAAAAAAAATGGAAAAACAAAGCGAAAATGTGTTTCATGTGTGAGCAGATGCACTTTCCTCTGCCTTTCCTGCAGGCTGGTACCTGGCCCTGTCACTGTGAGCAGTGGTGTGGCAGTGCCATTAAAACTCTGTGGTATTGGTTAACCAAACCTCATTCTTGCCTTTGTCATTTTTTCCCCATTGAGGTTTCTCAGTCTTTCCATCTCCTCACTCTTGTAAAGCCTTTTTTGGTGAGACATAGGAGAGGGATGTGCAGTGAATAGTTCCTACATCCCCTTCTGCAGAGCTGCTGCTAAAATCCCAGTGGGACAGAGCTATGGCGCTTAAAATGTTTCTGGTAGCACTTGGATTTGCACATATTTTTGTTGCCAGACAACTGATGGATAAAATGGCACTTGTTAAATCTGCTAGCCATGCACAGAAGTTACCCAAGGGTCTAAAATTTGAAATATTTTCTGTAGCAGAGGGTAACATTACGAGCAGCTCTCAATATTTTTCCAGAGCCCGCTGTCCATTGCCCCGTTTCACAGATAGTCAATCTAGGGCAGGGGAAGATAAAGAGCTTTGCTCAAGGTCAGCCAGCAGCAGAGCTGAGAGCAAACTGAGCTTCTATGAGTCCCTGCTCACTTTTCTGCCCCTTGCCAGCATTGCTGCTCCATTTTCCATTACTTTTCTTTTCCATTACTCTATTTCTCAAACTCCCAGGCTGCAGTTTTGGCTTTGCCCTGCTTACAGCATCGATGATCTGTCGATCTGCATCCGCAGAATCCTCCTGGAGGAGAGGAGGAGCGGGTGGGCCGAGCACCGGGAAGGAAGAGAAACCCAAACAAGTGTCTCCCCTCCCACCATCCCACCCCCAAAATAAACACAACCCCCCAGGAATCTCGTGCTTCAACCTTTGTGGTGGTAAAGGGATGATTCACTCCTTTTTCCAGGACAGCACAGGCGCTGTTTGGAATGTCTGCCCTTTCTCTATCTCTGTGTAGACCTCAATCTATGAAGGTACAGCTTGGCTTACCCTTGTTTTCTTTTGTATTCAGGCACTAAAGGTGGGCAAGCAGAAGCCACTTATAAATACGAAAAATACTCATGTGGTCCATAAAACAAAGCAGGATAGGTGTGTAGATCAGAATATCAATATTTCAATAGCTACTGTTGAAAGGGGAGCAGTGAATATAATATTTAGAACTCTAAATATCTTTGAAAAATGCGTATTTGAGAGAGTGAAATTGAAACCTGCTGTCCTTTAAACCTTCCCTGAGGAGCTGCAGGAGCAGGAGGGCGCTGTGTGACAGTGGCTGCCTCACCAGTGGCAGTGCCACCCCCTTATTGCAGCTCTCCAGGTAGGGTGGCAGAAGGAACATCCACATTACTCCAGGTTCATTTCCCAGCCAATCACTGATTTCTGATGTTGACATTAAAACAAATCTGGGTGGTCTTGGAGTGGTTCTTGAGACAGATGTAGAAAATACTGCCAAAGCCTGACAGATTTTTCAGGCTGTTGAGGCTTCTGCAATGTACTTACGCTGGGTTCATGTATTGTACAATTACAACACCCCGGAGCAGGAGTGGTGTCTGTTTCATTACTGTTCTGATGGCTTTCTGTCTATTTTTTCCTATAGATTTGATCCTTATTTGTATCAACTCCATGTCACTCCTAAGTCCTGCCACAGCAAAGTGGTGAAATCAATGCCTCCTCCAGCTGCAGAAAAGCAGCATCTTAGGAAGCTTTTTATAGGCTTTCCCCTTAAGAGGTTTTTTTTTTAGGCTAGAGAGAAGGTTAAGAAGCATGAAAACAAGAACTTGTTTTTATTCCCTGGTGTCTTCATACCAGGGTTCCTGGAAGTTGAAGCTAAGTCTCAAGCAGAGATTTCTTCAGAAGATGCAGTGAGAAAGTTTCTCACATACTTAAAATGAGATCTTAATGGGTTTATAATTTTAAGAGGAATTCTCAAGATCAGGCAGCTGCTGGTTATGTGTGGGATATAGGAATTACCACGTCGTTGGTACTTAGTGAGTGTTTTGAGGTTATTTTGCTGGTTCTCTGCCTGCAGTGAGTTGGAGCTGGGAGGTAAAGCAGGGTGATGACCCAACTTGGAAGAGACACAGACTGAGCAGGGCTGGAAAAAAAAAAAGAAGGGAGAAGTTATTCCTGACTCATCTGTTGTATTTTCAGCCTTCTGCAGAGAAGAGAATTGTCCGCTTTAACCTGTTGTCTGAAATACTCTGTTCCTCTGTCTGCAGGAAATGGGGCAGACTCTTTTCCACAACTACCTGACTTACATCTCTTAGTGTTTCCCGCTCAGACAGGGCTGCTGTTAATGATATTTTCGAGCTCAGCACTCTTTGCCCTTGTCCTGAATTGCTCTTCACCTTTATTCCGTGTGTCTGAGCATCTCCCTGCACGCTGCCTCCCCTGCTCGTGCCACTGCTGGTGCCCGTGCAGGGCACTGCCAGTGCTGCTGGCACAGAGCCACCAGAACTCTGTGCCTTTGTCAGAGGGCTTCTGGCTCCCAATTCATTTGTCATCTGGGCTGAGCCCCCTCAGCATTGTATTAATATGGCAATGCTGCTGCAGGAACGGCGTGTTCCTGCTCCCAGGGCTGCGTTCCTCTTCCCTTCCCGCGGCTCCTGCCTGTTTATGCACAAGCTGGGTTTCCTCCCAGCTCACCGCTGCTGTTTACAGAGGGAATTGCAGTTTCCTGTTGTTTTAGATGGAGCTGTTGCTCCTCTCTGGATTCCTGCCCTCCCTGCTGACACCCAGTTGCTTTTGGGACTCATCAGCTCAAAAGTCTGGTGGTTTTTGCTCCTTGCTGCTATAACTGAGTTTGTTTGCAGGGGCAGCCAGTGCACTTGGTTTATAAAGGAATTTCTGGCATTCCTGAGAGTTTTTATATACATATTTTCTCCCTGTGAGGTTCTGCAAGGGTTGCTAAAGCCCGAGATCTTTCCAATCAGATAAAATCGGGGTTATGCCCATTTTAGAGCTAAATCTAAGACACTAAAGCAGAAACTGCTTTTCACAAGTTGCATGGAGACTGAGTAACACAGCTTGGACCAAGATGCACCCATCCAGGGCGTTTCCTCTGCAGAACCTTCCAATCCTGTGATCTATAGTAATTCAGCAGCTGAGTTGTAACAAAACTATTCTGTATCTGATGAACTTCCCACTTATTCTGCCTTGTAGATGAGTGGTAAAAAAGGTTCCTGTTTGGCTAAAAGTGGAAGTGTAAATTTGAAATTATAAAGGAGCTTCCTAGAGAAAAGCTGTGGGTGTGTTACATGAGGAGTTTGCCCATTGACCATTTTCAGTGGCAAGAACACCCTGAATGGCCTTGGTACTGGATCCAGAGAGGTCTGACTCCCACTGAGCAAGAAACTGGACTGAAGAGATTGGACCAAAATTTTCTGAAGGCTCTGCTTTGCAATTTCATTATCTTCAAATACTTTCTGTTGCTATTTTATTAATACACAAGAACTCTTTATGTCATTCTCTCCATATAACTCGATAATTCTTATATCACAGAGTGGTCTGGCTTGGAAGGAACCTTGAAGCCCATTCCATTCCACCCCCTGCCATGGCAGGGACACTTCCCCTGTCCCAGGCTGCTCCAAGCCCTGTCCAACCTGGCCTTGGGCACTGCCAGGGATGGGATGTCAGATATTCGTAACATTCTTGTGTTGCTAGAACTGGATTCTCAATATCTTTCCCTTTCAAGCTCTTCTCAGGGCAAGCATTAATTTGTGGCCAGTAGTGAATGAGTAGAATAGCAATTAAAACGTGAAATTTTTTCACCGTTATTTGTTACGCAAACATGATTTTGTTCTGTGAGCGACCACACATTGATTGGCCTGAAAAGTGTCCGTCCTGTGTTACCATTAATTGCCGAACTGTTCTGTTCTATGAACTTTGTGTAGATTCCCTGTTTTGTTTAGCTTGGCAGCACTTTTGGGTTTGTTTAAAGCCGGTGATTAAAATGAATGAGTTTCTGCTTTTGGATTAGCAGGGAAAATACAAAGTCCTTGTTGAAGGCTGCCAAGAAAGGATTGATCATCTAAATATTATGATGATGAAAATGGACTTTAGTTTCCCTTTGCATATATGCATTTAGGCCAAATATCAATTTCACTTAAAATCCTCACTTTAATCTTGCAGTGGTTCTTGCTGCAGGAAATATTTTAAGTGAAGACCAGATTTGTGCAGTTTACTGTTTGGAGAGATTTCAAGCATTTTGTTCTACCATTATTTAGGGCTATGAAAATATTTTTGCTTTTAGGGATGTCACAGTAATACAGACTTTCCTCCCAGAAATCTGTGAAGTGTCTTGAGTTTCTGCGTGGATTATACAGGGGGAAAAATAACTGATGCAATAGCATTTGTATTAACAAGGTGCTGTGGTTTAGACCTCTCAAAATTCCCTCCAATGACCTAAGAGTTGCTCTTGAGCAAATTGTCTGTGACACGTAGAATGTTGTTCCTTATTTTCTTAGTGTTTTCATTGCGTAATACCCTTTTTTTGGTGAATTACACAATTTATCCTTGAATAGGAAGTGGAATATTTAGGCTTGCAGTCTTCTGTAATTTAAAAAAAGAAAGTGTGGCAGCAGATTCCCACACTTTTTCCTTGTCCCTCTCCAGCAGGGCTTGCTGATCCCCCTGTTTTCAGTGGGCTGAGCACCTTTGCTGGAGTTTTTTTTTGCCTCTGTAGTCAAAGGTTTGGAGGTTTTTATATGGCATGAATGGAAGTTCGTGCAAACACCGGCGGCTGGAGTTTTATTTGGGAGGGTGGAAGTTCTCCAAGCAAAACTTGGTTTGTGGTTTGTGTCAGTAGTCACCGGTTCTGGCAGCCCAGAGGTTTCCTGAGTGCTGGAGCTCTTTTGGTTTCGTTCTGCACAGAATCCCAAGCCCAAGCCATGCTTTCAAACCCTTGTGTGTGTCTCAACAAGTGGTGAGAGCAGGAGGAAAAAATCACCTGTTTTCAGCAGCCTGGGTAGTTGAATGTCTTTAGTTACCTCACAGAGTTTAGATATCCCGTATCCCTTCAGCGAGGGTGGCACAGAGTTGCTGGGATGTGCCTCTTTTCCCTTTTCATCATGTCTAAGACAAAAAGTCCCATTAAATGAGAGAATTACTCTGCTCCTTCAGTCAGTGGTACGATCATGATGAAGGAGAGCAGAGCCCCGCTTTTTAAAAAGGGGAAAACAGGTGAAAACTGAATGGGGAAAAGCCCCATGTCTGACTGAGATGTGCCCAAAGCTTTGTTTTGAAGACCTGCTGCTCTTTATACCAAGAGAAGCTCTTCCAGAGCAGCAGACACAGCTCTCCCAGCAGAAGGGGAGAGGTTACTTTGGTGAGATTTCTATCTCCAAAGCATCTCCTCAGCTTAGCTCAAAATAACCACCAAAAGCAGCGTGTGTGAGCTGTGAGCATCATTGCATCGGTGCCACTTTGAGTAATGACCTAACCAGAACCCAGATCTTAATTTGCTTTTTGGCTCCTCTTTATGAAACCAAATTACTTCAGTTGTTTACAGCTGGGTGTGCTTTTTTTCATGGCTTGGTACTCTGTCTTGCTCTCCTAGCAGTCTGTTTACTGATTATTAATGCCAATTGGCAGAGATTTGCCTTCTCGTTTCAGGGCTGGCAGCCAGCACACCTTTGAAGTCCTTGAAAAATTAGTTGCCTTGGGAATTCTTCATGCTATAACCTATTTATATTTTGGGTGGTTTTTTTTTTTTTTTTTTGTCATTAACTGAATTCACAAGAATCATCTTTATAATGTCATTAATAAAGGTTTCTCAGCCGTGCTCGTGGGCATTTAGGGCATTGTGCAATAGTTCAATAAAAACGTTACAAAACACAATAATCACGGCATATAAATAGAAAGAGGAGCAGTCTGGGAAGATTTGAACATCAGAGCCTGGAGGTATTTAGGAACTAGAGCTTTATTCAAGCCCAACTCTCAATGATTCAGAAACAAACCGAAACAACACCGCCCCCACAAAAAATGCCCTCAAAACTAAAAACTAAAACATGTATTTGTTCCTAAGGGCCTGAGTTATCAGTAAAGCTGGAAAATAGATGCGTAAGAGAGAAGAGGAAAGTGAAGTTCTCAGCCTCTCTGCTGTCTTCTACAGTGGCAGGTGATGGCTGGAAACTGCCCTGTGGTGGTTGAGGAATGAGCCTCTGCCTATATTAGATTTGTTATGCTGATGTTTTTATGGCCATTTAGGCTTCCACGTGGTAGTTTGTGCCTAGGTTCAAATCTCAGGTAAAATTTCACACAGAGGTGGTTTCTTGTAGGAAAGGTCAGTGCAGCTCTCAGCTCAGCAAATGTAGCTCAGTAATCTCAAAGAGCAATTAGCTTGGTTTTTTGCCCTCCATTATTCTTTATCTCAATGATAAAAGAAATTTTCAATGTATCAAAACTTCTACTGCAGCCTTCAGATTTTATGTTGATGGTAAAGATCTGTTCACAGGAATTCTTTTGTTAACATTCATCAATGAATTCATCAAGATGAGTGCTTTGACTGTTGTTTATTTGCTTTAAAAAGGTATGTTTTCCATTTAAATGGGCAGTGGTTCAAGAGCAGTTGCAAAACTGTGTTACACAATGCAGGAATTCCTAATACATAAGCAATAGGCAGGCGTGGCCAGCTGCTGTGAGCTTTTTGGGTCAGTATGCCATGAATTAGTATTTATTATCTAACTTTTTCAAAGTAGGAAATTCTGAATGGTTTTTTTTTTCCCTCCGCAGTTTAGTTTGGGACTGCATGAGGGGGTGGATTATGGACAAAATACTGTTGCCTCTGAAATCCTGGCTTTTGTGTGTTCCAGTTCCAAGGGAAGGCAGCTCCGAGGTGAAGTATTAGCAGTCTCACCATGTACAGCCTGGGCATCCTTTTTCTTCTTCAATAGCTAAGAGCAAAAAAGATTGAAGGCATGGAAAAAAGCTGTGCTTTGCCTGTGTAGCTCCCTCATCCGTAGAGCTTTTTTTTCTTTTTTTCTCAAGGGCAGGATGTGACCTTTGGATGTCTACAGCATTGCAGCTGAGATGAAATCATTTTATAAGCAGCGATCAAAAAGAATATCGATGGCTGCAGCAGTGCCCTGTGGCGTTTTAGCCCAGCACTGCATTAATCTCATCTGATAATCTCTCCAAGCACCTATTTAATGCCAATGGATAATTCCAAACTGCATTTCTTATTGTGGCACTTTCCCAAAACTGTCCCTGTTATAATTGCCAGCTTTACAGCAATGACATGACTCATTCGATACTGAATATTTGTAGTTGGGAATATAAATCATTTGGTAAATTGATATTTCTCAATCAGCAAGCCCTTCTGCACTGTGGGGTGAAAGCCCAAGGGCAACAACTCGTGTGTAATTCAGAAAGCAGTGAATACTCTTGAGGAAAACAGTGAGGTGAGGATAAAAGTTTCCTGATCGATGTTGCTGCTTCATAAAGCAGATAAACATTTCTGGAACAGCACAGCGGATTTTGTGGTTACTGCTGTGGCTGCTGCTTGTGACAGGTTGCATTTAAAAGCCCTTGAGATGTTTCACAGGGTATAAATAAGAAGGAAACCTGTTGTTGAGTGACAGATGGTGTTTGGGTGGAGCATGATCCCTCTCACGAGGGCAGCGTGTGCCGGTTGACATTGGGAAATCACCTGGAACGCGTTCACCCCTGAATCAAACCAGTGTCTGGTTAGTGTTAAAAGCAGTGGCATTTTATTCCCAAATCATTGTTGCCTCCAGAGTGCACCTAAAGATTTGCACGGTTTTCCTCTCTGGTTTTTGCAATGGCATAGGGCATTCAGGGTTTGGTATTGGGATGGTTTTATGGGATAGTCCTTGGTCTCCTGCGATTCTGCAAATAAATCGTCCTCTTACCCTGTCAGAGGCACTTACAGCATCCACAAGCTGCTTATTGCTTTAATCTCTGCATGGATTTAGAAGCCAAATGGCAAAGATGGATGGGAGCAGCACAACACATTAATTCTCCTCTGAAAGTCTGCTGCAGGCTTGGCTTGTGCCTGTATGGCACGAGTTGGATGCACCAGATAAAACTGAAATGAAAACAGAGGCTGTTTCTCACCTGTGAAAGAATACAAAATAACTCTTTGCGGTGTTCCCAATTTGCATAGCTGCTCCCAATTTTAAAAAGGGATGTTTTGCCCCTGAACTGCTTGGGAAGGAGAAGCTGTGTCAGAATTGTGAATTTTTCCCAGAGGTTTTTAGACGTCTCTTGGTGCAGACAGATTTTCTGTTGAAAATCCCACTGGCTGCTGTTGAATACTCGGTGACCATGAGCTCTTGTTACTGCACTGCCCGGGAATGCAGAGCTTTGTGGTCCCGTTGTGTTGCCATATCTCTTGTACAGCCCTGGGGGTGGCTCAGTGACTCCAAAGCAGGGTGGGATCCCCCCTCCAGGAGCTGCTGGAGCTCAGGGGGCGTGGGGGAAGGATGTCCTGAGTGGGGTGTGTGGGGTGTGTGGAAGATGTAGGTGCCAGGCAGAGGCTGTGTGGGGATGTTGGTGGGAAAGGAAGCCCAACCTTGTACCCAGGTTAAACTTTCTCAGCAGCTGCTGAGGGCTTGCCACTGGGGTCAGGACCTCAGTGTCCTCAGCATTTTACAAATGCAGCAGCCTGAGACTTCAAAAAACCTCCAAGAAGGCGTATTTTGGCAGAGGAACAGAGCTCGTTTGTTTAATCTGAGAAGACCATACAGGCTAAGCAGACCATCCAGAAAAGGAGAGCGGCCGTGGAGGCATCTGAGTACAAAATCCCTTTCACAATGGGAGAGTGGGCGGTGCAGACAGGGAATAAACCCTGTGCTCCTCCAGTGCCTCATCCCTGGGCACTGCAGAGGGGTGAACCCACGCTGCCCCACGGCCCAGTGGGGTGCACTCCAGGGCAGGAGCTTTCATGGATCATTTTCCCTAAGGACAAAACGCTCCACCTCTGTGCAGAGAAGCGGGCAGGAAATCTAGGGCCAAGGGTCACGCTGCAGATGACTTTTAAGGAAGGGAAAGATACCCACTCAGAGCTTTTTTTAATTCAGGTGTTTTGCAATGACCCTCCTGCAGTCACTTGAAGAACTCATGACATGTCCTCTGTTTCTATTTCAGGCCAAGAACATCCGAACAGCCTGAGGCACAAATACAACTTTATTGCAGATGTGGTGGAGAAGATCGCTCCTGCTGTGGTTCACATTGAATTATTTCGCAAGTAAACAAGATGCCCAGTCTTGATTTTTTTTTTTTTTAATTCTTGAAAGCAGCTGCCAGCATGACAGAAATGTTGATTGACGATATAAAATACCAAAGAGATTTTGAGACAATAAATATTTGTCATGCTCAAGAATTAAGGGTAATTTTTGACACATGGAAAAAAAATGAGCTTAACTAATGGGTGTGCTTTATCTTCTTAATGAGAGTAACAGCAGATATCTTAAAACATTAAAAATCACCAAGCTCCTTTTGGCTGTGGGTTATGTAGAGTGATTTGTGACCTTTCAGCTTTTTTGCAGCAATAAATGTTTTATTTCTCTTATCTTTCAGACTTCCTTTTTCCAAGAGGGAGGTTCCTGTTGCCAGTGGCTCGGGGTTCATTGTCTCTGAAGATGGGCTGATCGTCACCAACGCCCACGTGGTCACCAACAAAAACAGGGTGAAGGTGGAGCTGAAGAACGGGGAGACTTATGAAGCCAAAATTAAAGATGTTGATGAAAAATCAGACATTGCACTAATTAAAATAGATTCTCAGGTGAGTTGTTACAGCAAGACACATTGTATTCCTCTAATTTAACATCCTCTCCAAAAACTCTTGCTGATTTTCAGCTTTGAAGGAAAAAAATCAACTTGTTTACAGGGCTGGGTTGTTGAATGTATGAACTAGGTGGATGCACATTTTTAAAAGCTGAGTTTGTGGGTGGCAGTGGTTAATTTTGTCACTACTCAGTGTAGTGAAAGTATTACATAGCACTTTTTAATGCATCCTCAAAATAAAAAAAAATTGGCATAAAGACCCAGTTTTCTGGCTGATTTGCACAACTTTATCTGATATAACTCTGTCTCAGAGGAGAAATGGGAATGTTTTGCTTGGGCTACTCTGTCTTGAGTGCCTGTATTGAAGGCACAAATTGCTTTTAGAGGATACATTGTCCCTCACTGATGTAGATACTAAAATGGAAAATATCTTGGGGATCATCTTGAACACGGAAATTAGAGCCAGCTTGGAAAGATGCTCTTACACTGCAAGTGGTTTTCTGAGCAGCTTCCCATCTATGATCTTCCTCCATATCAAATGTTCCTCTGTCAGCGTCACTGTGCCCCCTGCCACAGCAGAAAAGCTCTCAGGAGGTTCTGCACACGTAGCAAGCAGAATATTGTGTGGAAATGCTGCGTAATGGAGATGCAAGGAGCTGAATGTGGCTCTTTGGGGTGCTGCTCACGTTGGCTCCCCTCGTTTGGGCCGTCAGCTAATGACCTCCAAGTATAACGGGCAAGAATGCTTCATTTCAAACACATGACTCAAAAATGTGTAGATCTTGCAGCGCTGTTTTAGTCCAGACCTATTCCCCAGCGAGGTCAGAAGTGTTTGTGCCAGAGTTCATGACTAAGTCAGGCGCCTAACGCAGAACTCTTGGATGACCCGAGGTATGAAGTGCTCCTGCTGCTCCCTTGCCACCTTTATCATTTAAAAACTTTTTCTTTTATAAAAGCTTCTGTACAGCAACCAGGCAGAAAAGCAGAACAGTATCAATAATGTTTTTGCCGTGTTGTTTTTTCTCTGTTTTCATGGTGTGACTTATTTTCTCATTTTTATCTTAAAATAAGCAAAAGCAGTAAGAAGCAAAGGAAAAGATCCCCAGCATGAGCACTGGCAGCATTAGGATGAGCAGGATGGGGCAGGGAGTGAAGGAAAAGTGCTTTAAAATTGGAAGCACAGCGTGGTGGGGAGAACAGGCATGGTGAGGAGGAGAGGACTTGGAGCAGCAAGAAGCTGAACTCCAGAGAGGCAGCAGTCAGGGAGGAGACACTGAGCTGGTGTGATGGAACAGTCTGAGGACTTTTAGAAAAAGAACAGACTTGGGCTTGAGTGTTATTTGATTGATACCCTGAGGAGATGGCTCCTGGTTGCCCTGGGAAACTGCCTGTGGGAAGGGAGAACCTGGAAGCAGCTTGGAAAAAAGATAATGCAGCCAGATGAGTGGAAACCATGCTCAGGCAGGGCTGGAATCGGTCTGACCCGCCCTTGGAAGCATCTTATCAGCTGTACAACCCAGTACCTTGGGTGGTGTTCTCCTCCTGGCCTCTCCCATTGCAAATCAGGATAATTCTAAGGCTGGTGGAAAATTTAAAGGGATGAGAGGCCCAGATTTCCAGCCAACTCTGGTAACGTGCTACTGGGAAATCCCAGTCAGGTGTTGCTTTACCTTTGAGAATTAGAAACAACATTTTATGTGTTCACAAAAAAAGTAAAAATGGAAATGTGGTCAGCTGAGAAATTGATTCTCAGGCTGAACTTTTATAAGACATTTTTATATACCCTTTCAAGTTCAATGTTTGAGCTTTCCTTTTTGTACTGGAACGCCTTGCAGTCATTCAGAAGCATAAAACAATTTTTAAAATCACAGGGGTAATTTGTTGAATTTGAAATGGATTTGCTGGCTAAAGAAGTCAACTGGGATGTTACAAATGACCCCTTAAAAATCTGGATGTGGCATGAAAACCATCCTTGAAAAATTTTCTGAAGTAAGAAGCAAAGTTCCTAAATTGGAATAAATTATTTGAAGGTGACATCAAAGATGCAGAAGGGTTTTTTCTTCTTCTTTTGTGTGGCATGTTAAGGCAGGATCTGAAGGGTGAAGAATGCTCTGTGGTTAGGAACAGAGCTGGGCTTGAAGCTGGGATCAGGCTGTCAGCTGGTATTCCTAAAGCTGTTCAGACTTTGCAGCAGCCTGAACGCTGTTTTCCTCTAAGGTGTGAACATCTGGTCAAAGACATTACTAGAACTAATTTGGCTTTGCTGAGTGCAATAGGAAATGAAAGAGGGTGGTAAAATCTGGGCACCAGTAAGGATGAACCGTTTCTCTGATCAAATTCTTCTCTGTGGAAAAACATCTTGCAGTCAATGAGGAACAGAAACCTTGGAGCAGTTGTTCCAGCCCTAAAATGTGCTTGTTTTCACAGTCTATAAAAGAGAGCAACAGTGTTTCTCGTGTCTGTGGTGGCATGGAGCAGTGTGCTGGAGTGTTGAAAGTAGGAAGTAGGATTGGAATCAATGTGGTAGCCATGAATCCAATATAAACACCCTTCCAAATGCAAGGAGGAGACCACATCACTAGAAAGGAACAGTGCAGTTGCAGACAATTTGGATATGAACATGCACAATTTATAAGACTTCCCTAGAAAAAGTTGGATTTTGGCGGCACAGGCAGGGACTGGTGAAATAAATAATCTGTCCTGTGTGGCACGTGTGATATTGCAGCGAGTGTGAAAGCCATCAAAACTATTGCACAACACTCCAAAGGGAGCAGATGCTTTTTTGCTGGCCGGGCTGGATTGTAGGATTCATCTCCAGGGAAATAACTACCTTGTTAAATCAGAATGTGTGATACAGCTGCTGAAAAATAAACACCAGCAGGAGGGGAGGAAATTTCAGGGTGGTTTAATGGACAGCGTCAGGGTTAATAGGGGGCAGAATTATAAAAGAACCCAACCCAAATGGAAACTGGAAGCCCAAAGCAGTAGAAGGTAGAGGTGGCTTTTGCCTGGAGACCCTTTTCAGCCCTGGAAATTGAGCTCTGTCCGCAAAAATGATGTCTGTGGTTTGGCACTGAAGGGAGGAGCACGGTGAATGGCTTTATTTTGAGGTGTTTCTTCTTTCTACGTGCCTAAAAACCAGCCATGAGATGCTGAAATCACACATGGAACACAAGCCAGGTCCTGAAGATTTGTGTTCTTCAGTGTGGCCAGTTCCTGGTTCTTTATCCCAGACAGGATTTGGCATTGGCGTGGTGCAGCAGTGGGGTTGTGACCCATTTCTAATTTGTGGTGACATCTCAGCCCTTCAGCTGAAACCTTCAGCTTAAGGTTTCTCCTGCATCTTATTAATAAACTCTTGGTTTGGCCCTTTTAAATCAACAAGACCTTCTGCCCTCATTCCCCTGGTGGTTTCCTGAGGCAATGAGCCTCTGTATCTTTGTGGTCAGAGGGGATTTGATGTTTTCCCTGTGTGTACAAACTGGAGGAGGCAGGAAAGCAAACTTCCCTGTTTATGCATCAATATTTTAATAGCCCACATTTTGAAAAAGCAAACTACTCAGACACCAGATGTAAGTGGCTTTTCTGAAATGCTGTTTCACTTTGAAATCTGTCGCTGGGTAATACGTTGCTTCCTCTCGAGAGCCTGAGAAAGCCCACATATTGCTTCCAGAAGTCTTCAGCACCCCTAGAAATGAAATAGCTTGTAAAAAGCTTGGTTCTTAACTCCTGTTTATTCATCAGTTTAGGCAGCAGTGGTTTCCTGCCATCTTCAGCTTCTAGCAGCCCTCACTGTGTGGACAATGTGCTGGTCCAGCTTCCCATGCAGAAAAATACTCACATCTCCAGGTTTTTTAATTACTGTTTTTAATTTATTTAATTGTAATTTCATTTGCATTTTATTTTTAAGGGAGAGCAGCAATCTCTTGCCAGGCAGTTGAAAACCTGGTGACATATCAAAACACCACTTCATCCTTTTCTTATTATTTTTTTTTTTTTTTCTGCAAGCTTCCCATGCTCCGTATTTAGATAAGGAGACTGAGTTTTGCTTTTCTAACTATAGATGAAATACTTTTGGAGGCTTGTAATGCATTCAGCTTAGGTTTTTTGTTTTCTCTGGCTCTCTGTCAAGCAGTTTCTAGATTGTAGATGATATTCTATATTTTTATGTGCTCATGACTGGTGTTTTTATTTTGCCATAACGTATTCTGAAAGTGGGATAGTTTCATTAGTCAGAACAGAAATGCAATTCCCAGGACAGTTAAATGTTTTGGCAGAGTTACACTTACAGCTGAATTGGTGTTCCATACCAGCATCTGTGCCTTTCCCACCTAAAAATAAAAAGCATGAAGGAGATCTGTCGCTGGTTAACACAAATTAAACTCAGGACTTTTGTCTCCTCTTCATCCGTTTATTGAACTGCAAAGTGCTTCCTGAAAATTCCTGACTTTCCATCCACAAATGAAGGGGATTACAGAACAGAGGAGGGATTTATTTGCTTTCTCTGCCGGCATAGAGACACATTCACTTATTTCATGGATGAAAAGGTTCAAACCAAAACACCTCCTGCTTGTGGCCGTCTGTCTCTTGGTTTCCATTTCTCTGTGGCAGTGGCTGTGCCTGGTGGTGGTTTTGTGCTTCCTCCTCTTTTAGTTTTGGAGCTGTTTTGTCCAGATTTCACCTATTTTACCTGACTCAAGCTATGCTGTTAAGGACACCAGGTGAAAATCTGTGCTGGCTCTGCTGGGGCTGCACCCTGAATCCTGGGGTCTGTTCTGGGCCCTTCACTGCGAGAAGGACCTGGAGGGGCTGGAGCGTGTCCAGGGCAGGGAATGGCGCTGGGGAGGGGCTGAGGGAGCTGGGAAGGGGCTGGAGAATCCCTGAGGAGCTGGGAAGGGGCTGGAGAATCCCTGAGGAGCTGGGAAGGCTCAGCCTGG
This sequence comes from Bombycilla garrulus, assembly GCA_013400315.1. NCBI lineage: Eukaryota > Metazoa > Chordata > Aves > Passeriformes > Bombycillidae > Bombycilla > Bombycilla garrulus. The sequence goes on from VXBU01001469.1 coordinate 419,100, forward strand.
AGCAAAGGAGGCTCAGGGGCCCTGGTGGCTCTGCACAAGTCCCTGCCAGGAGGGGACAGCCGGGGGGGTCGGNAATTTCAGAGATCTTTTCCAAACGAAATGATTCCATGTTTCTCTGAGTCCCTCTGGCTAATGATGCTGATCTCTACCTCTCCTCTCCTCTCCTCTCATGCCACAATAGCTGTGTCCTATTGTTGGATGGAGCCTCTTCTTGCGGTGGTGTGCAGCTCTCCGTGTCGTGGGAGTTGTGTTTACCCAAGGTTTGAGTCAAATCCATATATAAAAATGTCTGAAGCCCTTTGGGATGTGAAAGGCTTAAAATATTAACCCTAATTAATGGCTGCTTCTCTGGCTGGGTGTAAACAGTGAGTCATGTGCCACTTAGGGGTTTGCATGTTTAGTCCTATTTCTGTGTGCCTGCAGAATGCCTGCCTGCAGATTTGTTTTTGTTGGGTAAACACGGATCCAGCAGAGCCCCAAGGCTTCATCAAAGCAAGAGTTAAAAAAGACAGGGGTAGAAAAGATATTACATGCTGCCCAAGGGTGCAGTGAGTCACTGGGAGAGCTGGGTTTGGGTGCTGGGTGTTCCTGGCTCCCTGCTGGTGGTGCTGCAAGGCATGGTCCTTTGCCTGGCACTTTTAATTAACTGCTGTGGCAAATCTGGAGTTAAAGCAGGAGAATCACGAGTTGGAGTGGGGCTGATGTCATCCTGACAGCCATCAGACGTTATGTAAAAATTGAAGAATGCACATTTATTAAGTATAGTTATTAAGGGCCCTAAGCTCACCCTCAGTTTACCAGGATTCCTTGACTTCCTGGGGATGAGCTTGCCAGGGGAAGGGTGTGAGGGCACAGAGAGGGTGTTCTGACACAATCCTGGTTCCAACACTGCCACAAGTGCCTGCCTGGCATTGCCAGGGCTCCTCCTGGGGACTGCAGAAGGATTTTTTTCCCACCCCATCACGGGATTTCTGATAGGTTTTATACTATCAGAATAGTAGAAAATAATAAAATAATAGTTTCTTTTCAAAACCACGTGTACAATGTAAATAAATACTTGAGTTTGGTTTGGGTTTTTTATAATGGAAAATTCAATACTGAGTGTGGCAATGTTTTAAGCTATTTTAGAGAGAATCCCCCCAAATTAAAGCCATGACAACTCATATATTCATCATTACCAATTCTTCATGGCACTGTTTTTAGGGGCACTAACACATTTACGTGTAGTGCTCTCAGTGTGTCAGTTCTGCCCCACACCACGAAATCACAAGGAGTAGAGGACACGTTTTCCAAAGCTGTGTTTCATAATGTGTGCAGGGCAAGGAGGTTTTTGCAATGGATATTTGTTTTCTAGCAAGGGAAAGGTTAGCCAGACATTCCAGAAGTTGTGTTGAATCACAGAGGGGACCCGCAGCCAATCCATAGAGCATCAGAGTTTGAACTGCAGCCTGGCTAGTATAGGCACAGCCCTGAAAACTCAGCACGATCAGCATTGTATTAGTCATAGATCGTTCCTGTGCTTTCTCTCTGCTGCCAGATGCAATTTTGGCTTTGTGGCTGCTGTTACAACTCAGGAACTTTGTATAAATATTTTAACTTTGTACATGACCAGTCCTTTTTTTTTCTTTTCTTTTTTTTTGTTTTCTTTTTTTTTTTCTGTTAATGAAACATAAAATGTGTTCTGTTTTCATTTGCTTGCCTATGCTTCGTTTGCTGATAAATGTCCTCTTTCTCTGCAAAGTTATCGGTGTTGGGTGCAATGGGATACAAACAAAAGACGCATTTTTGTCTTTTTTGTGTGGGGTTTTTTTTTTCTGGGTTTATTTTTTTGGCTTTTTTAAAGAAGGAAAAGCAGTGCCAAAACAAGATGCTGGTTTTTGGCCAATGACATCTTGCAAACACGTTCTACATAAGCTCGACAGCATCTGCTCAGGGTGCTCCCTGTGTCCAAACATTGCCCATATGGGGCTGTTTGTGCTGCACACAGCACAGCCGAGCAGAACTGCCCGGTTCCCTCTCCTGGAACTGTCCCTGTCCTGCCCTGGCAGCTGGGGCTGGGCCTGGGATCAGGGGCTGCCCTGGGATGCTGCTGCTGTTTCCTTGCAGTGCTTCACAGTGGGCAGAGCTGCTGGATCTTCCCAGAGCTGAGCCACAGCCGTGGCTGATTTTATCTGTGGCTGTGGCACTGATAAGGGCTGTTTTTTATCATTATTATTATTATTATTATTAATTAGTAGGGCACTGCTGGTTGTGATAACTCTCCTCTGAAATGTAAATAGAAACAGAAATGCTTTCTCCTTTGCTCACTCTGTTGAACAAGTTGGTTTAATTATTTTCTTGCTGTCTGGAGACTGAAAGATAAGTTTCCATGAAATGTCCTGCCCTGTCTGGAGACTGGCAATGCATTTTATTGAAACAATCTGCTCATCTGAGTAAAACTTCCCTGGTGGGATTGTAACAAAGCTGGACAAAGGATACACAAGACCAGTCTTGTTAAACATTAAAACCATAAGTTCTGTATTTGCAGCAGCATCTACTGATAACTGATGCCATTATTTTTTCCTTTCTACTTTGCAGGCATTGTCTGTCTCTTAGGATATTTATAATAAACCATAGGTGAAAAATAAAAAAATGATGGGAATTTGGGTTAGTTTATAATACTGAATTTTTGTCCCTATGGATGACTTATTGAGTCAGGCTTTCAAATTACTGGTAACAAAACCCCTTAAGAACCAGCAGTGAATTTCCAAGTTAAACATGCAGTATTTTCCCTTTTTGCCAAAACTTAAGATTTTGAAGTAGGTCAGGCTTGGAGGAAAGCTGAGTTCAAGTTAGCACTGCCAAGCAAAAGATAAATGCCTCCAGAATTCTGTTTTGATTTTTGGGTTCAGTAACCTAATTCTCCAAATCCCTAAGTATAAACCTGTGTTTATACGTGTCCAGGTTAATTGATGCTAATAGAAAATAGTTTAGTGACATGATTAAATTACCTGGGGAGGGTCTGGATCATTTAGACAACAGATAAAACAAAAATATTTAAAAACATGTCACATCAATAAAAGTGTAGAGATAGACTTTTAAAAGTATGAAGAAAGGGAGAAATGGCACTCAATGTGAATTGTACAGGCAGAGGATGAATCCAAAAAAAGCATTTATTTGAAGTATGATCTGTTTCAGAACAGCCTTGATTCATTGGCAAGAGTGTGTGGATCCAACCTTCCCTCCATTTTTTAATTTTTAATTGCTGTACAACGGGGTGTTTGCTGGATTTTAAGAATGTTTTACTGGGAATGTCTTCAACTATGTGATATTTAATATGTTTAGAGATAAAATCTTGAAAGGAAAGTACAGTGGTATCCTCTACTGTCATAACAGAAAATCACATCAGGTCTTTAAATCCTAACATCTTCAGAGGAAGACATCATTGTATGTAGGAGGCAATTTAATTATTTAGAAGAGGTACTTCATTAAAAGAAAGTAAGATGAAGCATTAGCTGGTGTCTTGTGAGAATATAAAATGCTTTTAACTGTACACGTGCATGTTTAAAACTCTTGGGCTGTGGCTTTCATGATTCTTTAGTGTTCACTTTCAAACAATACCATATTTTTACTTCAGCAGCTGTTGGCTAATTATTTCAAGAAGTGTTGGAAGTGGCCCATTTCTGGTATCATCAGATGTTTGCTTTGTACAGCAGAGCATAAATATTCCTTTGGTCTTTTAATTGTTCTTGATTTAATGGGTACCTGTTGTGGAAAAGTTCTCCAGTGTAAAGAGCCCGCACTGCAGTGCAGATGCTCACTGGGATGTTTCTGCACCAACCCACACAAAACACTCAAAGAAAACAGAAGCAGCAAAATCCCTGAGGGATAAAAGCCTCTCTCTTTTCTTCTACCCTGTGAATGCATTCATCCTTCCATAACATTTGTTCTGCCAGTGGAGCAGCGTCTTAACATCCGAATTTTCTCCTCTTTTTATTTTTCTTGTTCTGTTTTTATTTGCAGGGTAAATTGCCAGTCCTTCTGCTTGGCCAGTCTGCAGACCTGAGGCCAGGGGAGTTTGTGGTGGCCATTGGAAGCCCCTTCTCCCTGCAGAACACGGTGACCACGGGCATTGTCAGCACCACGCAGCGCGGGGGGAAGGAGCTGGGGCTCCGCAACTCCGACATGGACTACATCCAGACCGATGCCATCATCAATGTATGTCCCCTCTAAGCCTTCAGCCCTCACATTTCTCCAGCAGATGCTCTGAAAATTCCTCCTGTGATGCCTTTCCTGGGATCAGGGAGCATTTCTCTCCGTGTTAATCCGGACATCTGCACCGCCGCAGCTCTTGGTTGTTACTTAGGAACCCTCCAAGGAGCCATGCCAGGCACAGCATTTGCCTTCACTTCAAAATCCTTGCAGATTGCAAGGGAGGAGGCAATATTCTCTGGCAAATAAATATCTTTTCGAAATCCATCTTATTTTCTGGAAAAGAAGCCAGGCTTAATTTAAGGATTCAAGTTGGTTTCTGCATTAAGGCAAAACAATAGTTTTTGTTTCAATAGTTTCAAATCTTGGCCTTGTAAGAAATCTTCACTAACAGCTCCCAGAGCTGTCCTAAAATCTTCTTGGTTTCTAGTGTGGCACTAAGAAAACAAAAGGAAAACCTTGGCTTTCTTAACTTACTCTGGTAGGAGAAGAAAAACTAAGCATTTGCAGAGCTCAGCTAAAATGGGTGACGTTGAAGTGTAATTTATGGGTTTGGCTGTTTAGACTGTTCTATTGCATGTGTTTAATCGACAGTGGAAACAGTGCAGCAGAAATATTTCAAAAATTTCTTTTATATTTTGCTTGCAACAAATTAAGAGGTAAATATTAAAACATGTTCTTAACTTATGTTTATTTTCAGTATGGAAACTCTGGAGGACCCCTAGTAAATCTGGTAAGGATTTCTCTTAAGTTTGCTTAGTGTCAAGCTTATTGCTTTTTAATTAAAAAAAACCAAAACAAAAAACAAAACCAAAAAAAAAAACAAAACAGAAAAAAAAGAAACAAAACAAAATACCCCACCCAAACCAACAAAAAAGCAAGCTCCCCCCACCAGATGTGATTCAGAAATTTCGATATCTGGCTGACTACACAAAATTCACATGGTTGTTACTAATCAGTTGTCTGTGTTTATGCTGGCTAAAGGCTACATTTGGATTTCAATATTTAGGATGTTTATGGTTTGCATAGTTTCAAATAAGTGTAATGTTTTGGTTTTTTTGCTCAAGTCTTGCAAAAAGGGAAAAGCACATTTTACAGTGAGGTGTTTGCCTTTGCTGTTTTCCCTGCAGAAATTATTTTCTTTTGCACACTGAAATTCAGCTAAATATTTCTAAAGTGTACCTAGCCTTTCATTTTGAATCACACAAAAAAAAATCCACATATTTTCAGGATATTAGGCTTTATTTGCTAATACTGTAGAATGAAATGAAGCAGGTTGCAAAACTGTGTGAGAGCTCTCAGATCTCCTGGGGGTGCGTGGGGTTGAGTCCTCAGGAGGCACAGCACAGACTGAAACTCAGAACTACTCAGAGTTTCTGCCTTGGAGGAGATTTGGCAACTTTTTTTTCCACCCAATTCACAGCACACATTCAGTCACACTTAATCTTCACTTAGAAAAACCTACAGTTGGACAGAGCAAGAAACTGCTGAGTTTTCAAAAGAGATGACATCAGAGATGTTTCATCCAAAGCTCTTGGAGTTGTATTGGCAGGAAAACATTTGATTTTGGCAAACTGTATTTTTCTTTATGTTGTTATGTAATAGTGCCTCAGGAGCAGTCAGTGCCATGCTTTATGTGGTGCTTGCTGAAATAAAAACAGATTAGCTGCAGAATGTGATGCTCTTCTGCTGCAAGCATGAGAATTGCCCAGTTTTGATCTCTTCTGCAGCAAGATCACATTGATTTTCCAAAATTCCTAAGTAATGGTTTATCAATAGACTTGAAAAATTACACTTTAAACTTTTAGAAAGTTGCAGACCAGCTACAAAGTGTGGATTTGTTTGTGACTGCTTGGAAGAAATAATCCATTTTTCTTTGAGGTGTTCCATATTTGCTAATAATGGTTTTTTGTCTTTCTCCAGGATGGTGAAGTCATTGGAATCAACACATTAAAAGTTACAGCAGGCATCTCATTTGCTATCCCATCTGATAAAATAAAGAAGTTCCTAACTGAATCCCATGACAGACAAGCTAAAGGTACTGTACTTCACTGCTCTGAAAGAGGAAAACATGAAAATGGTTTGTCTAGTGGGTGGCATCACTGCCCATGGCAGGAAGTTGGAAATAGGTGATATCAAGGTCCCTTCCAACCCAAACAATCCTGTGATTCTGTGAAAACAGTGATAAACCAGAAAGCCAAGGCTGCTTTGGTCAGGGCAACTGATCAAGACCCGTTCTCCTTTTCGCAGGAAAAGCTGTAACCAAAAAGAAATACATTGGCATACGAATGATGTCCCTAACTCCCAGGTAAGTGGCCCAGGTGGCTCCTCACCTCTCTGAGGCGTGGTCTCTGCATGCATTCGGATCCAGCTGGGGATGTGCAGCAGTGCCCTGGAGCCAGCACCGCGTGTCTCTGTGTGTGCTGGGACAGCTCCCAGCCCGTCCTTGCCACCTCCTCCTCTGCGTCTGCCACGTGCTGGAGCTCTCCTCTAGACTCTCGTATGAGCTGGCTCTTAAAACAACTCCTGGCTTTTTCTTCTCCTTAATGCTTCAGAAGAGAATAGCTAGTGACTGTGACTCTGTCCTGGGGTTATATCCGTGTTGTTGTTTGTTTTCATGGCTTACATCAGCTACGTGCGTACTTCCACCTCTATAAAATTATTTTCATTAAACAATTCACTTACTGTCAAATGAAGCTTTTGTGTGGACTTGCTTATTCATGCTCAGACTATAAGAGACTCGTGAGCAGGTTAAAATAACCATGTCCTGTAAAAATAACCCAAAGTTTTCCCTTGTGTAGGATCCGCAGGTAGAACAAAGCATTGAAACACATGGGGTTGGGGTTTTTTAGGTGTTAGGGATTGCAGGAGGTGATTCTGTCCCTCTGATCTGCTCTGGGGAGACCCCAGCTGGACTTCTGCATCCAGCTCTGGTGGTGCCCAGCACAGGAAGGTTATGGACCTGTTGGAGCCAGTCCAGAGGAAGCCCCAAAGATGATCAGAGGTGTTGAGCACCTCTCCCACGAGGAGAAGCTGAGAGAAATAGGATTGCTCAGCCTGAAAAGAGAAGCTTTCAGCCTGACCTAATTGTGACCTGAAAGTCCTGAAAAAAAGATGGGAGAGGTACTATTTACAATGAGCCTGGAGTGGCCCTTTACGAAGAGGGAATGGCTTCAAACTGACAGAGAGTGGGTTTAGAAGAGATATCAGGAAAAGAATCTTCCCCATGAGGGTGGAGAGGCCCTGGCACAGGTTACCCAGAGAAGCTGTGGCTGCCCCTGGGTCCCTGGAAGTGTCCAAGGCCAGGTTGGATGGGGCTTGGACACCCTGGGATAGTGGAAGGTATCCCAGCCCATGGCAAAGGTGGGGGCTGGGTGGGGTTTAAGGTCCCTTCCAACCCAAACCATTCTGTGATTCTACAATCTGCTAGCTCTAAAGCTTTGACATGTTTTAACTCTGATTATCAGTGTCTATTGAAATTATTTAATTTACCAGAAATAGACATTAAAAAGCTGGATGCATGCAAAAAGTGTAATAAGTCCTGAAATATGCATCTAAGGGTTAAAATGAATGCTGAAGTGACATACCAATGTGTGCAAAACACCTCAGCTCGTGGTTATTAAATGACTTCAGCGAAACGCGTGGGGGGGTTTTTTCCTGTCTTGACAAAATATTTTTTTTGCTATTTCTTCATTTTTCAGCAAAGCTAGAGAGCTGAAGGATCGCCATAAAGACTTCCCTGATGTTGTCTCTGGGGCCTATGTCATTGAAGTTATTCCAGAAACACCAGCTGAAGCGTAGGTTGAAGTACTTTTTTCTCAAAACCACTGCCACTGATTTAAGGGGGTAATCATGGAGACTGTTCCCTGCTTAACTGGCTTTCTTCATTATGCTAAACTAACAAGGTTACGACCATCTGATTGCTATTAGGTTGTCTGCTGGAAATGGGTTTGTGGTTTCAGCCTGGTCCCTGATGGGCAATACTGTAACTGTATCAGGGTATTGCAGGGAAGCCCTGTCAGCCTTCCAGGCCCAAAGGGCAGGGATTCAGGGGGTGTGAAAACTCCTCTTTCATTCTTCTCAGCAGTTGCTTCCAAGGCATCTGTTGTACCAATGCCAGTGCTGAATAAAGACTTTTGTTCCTACACGCTCTCCACGGCCCCGCTGGTCACTCTGCGGGAGAGTGGGCGAGGAGCTTTGGGTCCACCTTGGAAGCAGTGTCCACCCCAGCCCTGGCCAAACCCACCAGCTCCCCTGGCACCCCTTGGGGCTGAAATCCTCTCTTGGCAGCAGGCACTTCCATGTGAGAGCTTTGTCAGCAGTCACATTACTGGAAGAGCTTTTGGGTTTGGACAACTGATTTTTTTTCTTCCTATTACTCAGTATTTGCTCAGAAACTGCTGTGCTGCTTGGTACCACGTCTGGCTGAAGCCTGGCAGCTGGGCTGTGGTCACTGGCACTGGTCTGGCTGGCTTTTGGAGACACTTTCCTCTCAGGGTTTGCTTGATAGGAAACCACTCAGTAATCCAGGGCAGGAAATGGGAAACCTTATTCGTTTTCTGAAACTAGCGATCATTTAAGAGAGGAGTAAATCTTTGTGGCAACAAAGAGGCTTATGTGGCACCAAAGGCAAGTAGGCAGAAAGCTGCTTGGGGCAGGCATACATTACCTCTCAGGAAGGCTGCAAGGATGGTTGGATGGTGCCTTTTTGGCAGTTTGGGTGTAAGATAAACAGTGATAGCTGTCCAGTGTGCTCTCTGAACTACTGCTGTGTTTGTAGATGATTCTTGTTGGCAGTGCTGGCCAGGCAGAACACTGGGGAGTGTCTGTAATGGGAAGGAGTGTGCAGAAATGATTTGGCTGCTTCAGTGTGGGGCTGGAATTGCTGCCTTGGTGCTCAGGAGCAGTCTGAAGCTGCAGAAAAGTCATTTTAGGAGTGTGGATAACAGCAGAGAGTGGGAGAAGTACTTTAAAGAGGGAGAAGAAATCCAAGGCAGTGGATTTCCCTTCTATGTGAAGGGAGACCCAAATCAAGGCACTCCATCCAAAGGCTGGCCTGGCAGTTAAAATGAGCCCAAGAGGACTCACTCCCAGTCCCCTTGCCCAGGGGTTTCCTCCTTCTGCTGATTTCTCCAGCGCGTGTTGTGTAGATGAGCTGGTGGGGCAAAGCTGGAGTGACCTGTCCTGGCTGTGAGTCACTGCATGAAAAGCCATGCAATGACCTCCTCCACGAGCATGTTTTGAGCCGTGCCTTCAGAAGGAGACCAGATTTGTTGCAAACGTTGGCCAAGGGCATCCTGCTTGCAGGAGACACTCGTGTCAGGCGCCTTCTGTGGGTGGAAGAGGCCGATGAGTGGTCTGTGGTTTTGTGAATGATTATGCTTGTGAAGGGTTGAATCATGTCTGATCTGCCTCGGTTGATTTTTCCATAACTTGGAGCCAGATCGTTGTGCAAGACTGGGCAAGATGTTGTGGTCTGTGGCATCCCTCACCAGCCGTTTCTTGGTGCTGGCAGCAGCTCCAGCCAGCCTGGGGACAGACGCAGCCCTGGTTCTGCCCCGTCTTGCTTGGAGTCAAGAAGGTTCAGTTTCTGAGGTCAGAAAAAAAGATTTTGGCTGCTATGGGCAGCAGAGGAAGGACACACTTGATTTTTGGTGACCAAACTAGATAGCTGCGGGTGTGACTCTGCTCAGGTTTAAAACATGAAGGGTGGGTGAAGTGGCTGCCAGTAAGCTCTGCATGGAGAACAGGGACTGGAATTCCTCAGGAGCTCACAGTGCCACTCAGGCTGCTTCTCTGTGTATTCAGGAACAAAAGCTTTGCAAATCTCCCCTCTAAAATGAATCTGCTTTGTTGCAATTATTTTGGAAGACAGATATCAACACCTAAGATCTTTATTGCAGAGTTAACTGCTATTTGCAATAGCGAGTTCCTTTGAAGACAGTGAAATATGGGATTCATCAAACTTGTACATCCATCAGATCCTGAGGTTTCTGCACTTTATTGTAATCTTCACTGCTTCATAAATTCTGATTGCTTTTCTCATGTCTGCACAGCTGCTGTTGGGTGGGAAATAGAAATAACCCAGCAATCTTTTTTTTGTTTTTTCCCCATAAAAATAAAACTGCAATTATAATAACCCATTGCTGCTTTGTATTTTCAGTGGTGGCCTGAAGGACAACGATGTGATTATAAGCATCAATGGACAGTCCATAAGCTCAGCCAGTGATGTCAGTGACATTATTAAAAAGGACAGTACGTTGCACATGGTTGTGCGCAGGGGCAACGAAGATGTTATGTTAACAGTAGTTCCCGAAGAAATCGATCCCTAACCAGAAACATGAGCTGGATTTCATGTTTTCTTTTAACAGCAATGGACTGCTTATATTCTCTCTGTGCTGGTACAGGAAACGTTAGACTTCTGACCAACATTCTGCTTGTTCAGTGGATTAGTATTGGCCAACAGAGTAACTTCTACTAGGTTTAAGGTGCAAAATCAGTGTAATTTCACGTACTCCAGATGATAATTTTTTTTTCCTTCTGTATTATGTATGCAATGTATTCTTTGCTGGCTTTTACATCCCCCGCTTAACGAATCGACGTTTGCTTCCCTGTGTTGAGTAGATTTCCCGTCATTTCTGCTAAGACTCAAACAAAACAAAACCCACGCACACAGTGTGTGCTGTGGCATTCAGGTATTTATAGGTTAGCTGTGTTTTAACTGGAAATGCCATTGTAAAGGAGTAGTCGGCTTGAAAGGAAACGCAATTGGGAAATAAAAGTTTGGTTTATAAACACAAAAGGAATCCCAACCCAAGTAACCTCCCGAGGATCCCGTGCAGGACTTTAATACTATGATATTTTCCTAGTGTTATTAAAAGAATTCAACAGTACTTCTTGTGAGTGACTCATTTTGCTTCCCCTTGTGGAGTGGTTTTCTTAGAGTGGCACATCTGTCCGGGAGGATGTCCCTGGTGGTCTCCTTTTAATCATCATTTAATCACGTGACTTATTTTTCAGTATGTGCCTTGTGTTTGTGCTTTTTGTGCAGCTGTTCTCCTCGGGAAGGCTGGGTTGAATTTGTCACATTGCCTATGTCTTCCAGATGTTAATGCATTTTCCTTACTGTTTTAATTACAACTCCACCAATGCCTGGAATCTGTTTGCCCGCTGTAGAAATTGCCACATGGTGGATCACAGATCCCACACCATTCTGGTTCAGATATTAGCATGTCTGTAAACATTTAGATCTGGCTTTAAGCTTTTGAAACAGGCCTGGTTTATTCAAATCTGGAGTGCTGGTGTGTGTATGGACCTGGTTTTGACTCTGGGATATTGGGCATTCCTTTAACAGGCATTAATCTTTGTACATATTTTTATTGATGCCCTTGAAGCTTGGGGGCGGTGAGTGGGTTTGTCTTGCTGTGAAGGAGAACAATCAACTACACCTAATTACAAGGTAATTACTCATTGGGTAAACAGTAGGCTAAGCAGCCTTTTCTTTCCTCTGTCACACATGTATTCCAGAGAATAAATCCAAGGGCTGTAGACAAGTTTTGGTGACTGTCATTCCTAAACAGGCTCTTCTTTTAGAAAAAGAATGTTTTAGTAAAACTCTCCAGCTGGGTAGCTGGCAGTTAATGATTTTTAAAGAAAGGGCTGTATTCCACCCAAATACAGCAATAAATCCTCTAGAGCTGGATTCCTGCTCCCTCTCCTCCCAGCTGTATTTCAGTTCTGTTTCAGTTTATCCCAAATTGAGGAGTCTCTGTATCCCAACCTGCCAGTGCCTGCCCTTACTCACCTGGTCACCGTGAATTTACTCAGTGTGTGGCATTAATTAATTGCAGTGTTACCTTTCAGTCCAGTGTTGACTCCTGACAGGATCCAGCACCTCATTACCAATTTGTGCCGTGGCTGTGGTAAATCACACGTGAAATCTGCCAAAACACTGCAGTGCCAAGCACTGCAGGTCTGCAATCCTTTCTGGCCCCAAAGATGCAAAGAATGATCTTGCAGAAGTGTTTTGCAGCATCTTTGCCCTGCAAGCTCATCTTGCTGATGTTGCCAGCTTCCTGCTGAAGCTGTGTTATGTTCTGCAGTCCGTTTGTGCCCTGTGTAGCACATGGTAGTGACACACAGTTCTCAGCAAAAATGAGTTTAAAAATCACCTGTCTTCTCTAGTTCTCCACCTAACCCAACTAGCAAAAATTAAACTGAAGCCCCAGAGACAGGAAATTGTGTTTAAAACAAGTTATTTTTCATCTGCCTTTTTATTTCAAAACAAGTGCTTGCACAATTTGCAGAGCTGATTGATTCTCTTTGTTCCTGTTGCTTGTTATTTTGGTCTCTTAATATGCAAACTCATTAATTTTCTTTGTGTGGGCATTAGGAAAGAAGCAAATGAAATTCTGTAAATGGTTTTCCTGGGTCACTGGGATTAGTGAAATATTTGCCCAGAATTCTAGCCCTGAGCTCCATCCAGTGGGGTGTGAGATGGTCTCATATTGCAGCCATTCACTTTGAAAGTTGTTTTTCTGATTTACCTTTTCTTAATTTGTAATTAATTTCTATGCCATGGATATCGGTAACCACACGAATATCATGTGGAAAATGTTTGGAATTTACTTTTCTGGTATCCAACCAGGCAGCTACCCAGATGGTTTCTTACAATCAAAGTATTCTCTAAATGATTTTTAAGTATTTGAAGTAAGATTACTGATAAGCAATACTGAAACTGATGTGGAAGCAAAATTTTTCCTTTAATACAATTAATTACCATGTATTTTTTATGTCTTATGGGGTTATAGATCTGGAATGGTTTCTATTCTTTGCTGCTTCAGCAGACAGTTCTTTCCAAAATGCAATTGAAAGTACTTTGTACAGAATAGCTTTGGCACAGTTTGTATAAATATAATTTTCCTGGAAATTTTATGAAGTGTTGGATGCTATATCAGGAAAATTGGACATTCTGGTTTGATTTTCAGTATTTTGGAACATCTGAAATGGAAAGTGGAGCTGCTGTGTGTGATGCTGAGTAGATGGCTACGTGTGCTACGCTTGGAGGTAGTTTCAAAATGCAAGTTCACTTATTCCATCAGGGAAAGGTCTTGAGCCATAAAAAATGATCATGACTAACAATTGTCTGGTTTCTGCGGCTTAGATGCCAAGAAGAAAAATCCTGTCGTTTTATTGCCAGAGGACCTCTTTTTTTCTTTTTCCCCTCCTTACCTAGAACTATTTTGTACTCATATTAAGGTAGCTGAGGATATTTTTAAAACCACATCTTTCCAAACTATGCTGAGAAAGACGTTAGTGTAGAAGTGATGAAGGCAGAAGTCACCAGTGAATGATGAGTGCAGTGAGAATTCAGGTCTGTGTGATGCTGGGTCACTGTGTGAGCCCTTCTCAGGTCCCCTGAAGCCCCAAACCCCATCTCTTGTGCAAGATGCTGGCAGGGAAGTCAGAGCTGGACACTGGCCCCAGGATTTCAGCCAGTTCAGCCTCTTCGTGCCATTCCTCTGTAAATATGCAATAATTTGATCAGTGAAGAATTGTTTATTGCATAAAATTACTGCTGAAAGCAGTGCATATGTAAATTAACTAGTTGGACAGAGAAGTAAAGAAAGAAACACCAATTTTATCTCCATCTGCTGGGAAGTTTTCCTTCAATTTTCAGGGTTTTGTTTAGTAGTCATGGTTCTGCAGCATCTGTCCCCATAAACTTTGAGGAAATGGGTAATAATTAGCAACTGATTAGAAGGAAAATGAGTCAGCTAAAGCATACGAGTCAAATTTACTTTAAGTGGTAAAGAATTCACTTGAGGAGCTTGGAAATACTGCATAACATGCTGGAGAAGAAAACTGAATTTTTTTTTTGGTGTTCATTCCTTTTCTGTTCAGAGTTTATGCAGAGACCACAGTGATTTTCAGAAAGTCTGCGCTGTGGATGTTTGAGGGAGATGGTCTGTGTGACAGCAGTGCAGTAATCTTCCTTTCCCCTCTGAAATGGAGCTAATGGTGCTGATCACCTCTCCATAGAGGAAAATCCAGTTGTGAGGTGCTATTGATGGAGAGAGCTGTGGTTCAGGCTGTGTCCATGACTGTAGGATTTGCTGTGTCTGCCTGGGAAACCCCTTTCCCAAAGTCCCTGAAATGGAGAGAGAAGCAGCAGCTCTTGGGCCTGACCGCACAGCTGCAGTCCTACAGGAAAAATGGGTATTTTTCAGAGAATCCGGGTGACTTGGGCTGGAAGAGACCTTAAAGACCATCCAGTCCCACAGTCTGGGACACCTTCCACTATCCCAGGTGTCTCCAAGCCCTGTTCAACCTGGCGTGGGACACTTCCAGGGATGGGAGAGCCGCAGCTCCTGTGGACAGCCTGTTCACAGGCACCTGTGGACAGGTGAGTCCACAAGAGGGCGAATTGAAGCTAAAAACTCATCCCCAGCCTCTGGAAGCTGTGTCTGGACCTGTCACTGTGATTTGGGGCACTTTCTGCTGGTGCTGCATGTGGCTGTGCTGAGGGGGTGACCTCCTGCAGGAGGAGGGGGATGCAGGGGGAAAAGAAGATGTCTGTGGAAGTCTGAGCTTAGTGTCTGTTCGGAAAGAAGTGCTGAAAGCTGCTCTCATAAAAGTTGATTCCAGGCTTCCAAGGAACTGGGCAGTTCTGGCAAGGAAAAAGTAGATTTTGTCTGCAGCTCATCTCCGGTAAGTTCATGTGTCTGGCAAGGAAGGAGAGCCGACTGTCTGATTTGGAAAACCAGAATGTTTCAGCATGCTGTGACTGTTTTAAAATTCTTTGCACTTGTAAGAAAAAGAAATCAACCCACCAATGTGCAAATCAATCAGAAACGCAAATATAACAGAAAAGGGGCTCTAGCTGCCACTCTCTGGTACAAAACAAACCTGTAATAAAACCCAACTGTAATTAACAGAAGAATAAATGTACATTTCCTCACATCTCAATCAACATTTTGACTTGGAGGTCAGGATCCTGAAAGGAAACCTTCCTTTTGAAGAGGAGCTGGCAAAAAAATGCTTCATTTCAGCAGTGTGGTTAGTGGGAGATGAATATTTTATTGATGTAGCGGAGGAGGGTTTACAACATGAAAATGTTACATTCACATAAACGGCTGTGTAAAGGATCATGATATGCTGAAGCTATGACACGTATCTTGGTTTTGTTTTGCAGTCTAATAGTTTTGGTTTTATTTCTCCTCGGCTAAAGGGTTTTCATGTTTGTTTGTTTAATGGAAAAGCACTTCCACAGAGAAGGCAGGGCTGTGCAAAAGGAAAAGCTCCACTGGGATCAGTTCCAGCCTGTGCAGGGAGTTCCCGTGAGCACTGAGGGACTCTGCAAACCTTTCCACTCCTGCAAAGGGCTTCCTCTGCTCAGCTTGCTTTGCTGCCTGAAGAACAGACCGGTATTTTTCTTTTCAATTAAAAGCCAAAGGTCTCTGCTCAACACTCTCTGCTTAGGAGAAAAAGAGACAGTAAGAGCAAATCCCAACCCACAGATGTTCATAGTGTCATTTGCTTCGTTACCCAAATGCTGGATGCTGCAGCTCCACTCTTGGCACAGCGCCTCTGGAGACAGAGGACAGTTGTCCTCAGTGATTGTTTTATTCTCTTTCTAACTCAGGTCACATTTTCTATCCTTGTCCTTGTTACTGGACACATCTTTTCAGTTGGTCCAGGTCCTTTTTGAGGTGCCCAGCCTGGCCACAAGGCATCGCTTGCAGCCATATGGAGAGAGTAAAGCTGCACCTTCTAAAGACTCAGAGTTACAGCAGTTTATTTATCTGTAACTGGCATGGAGTGATATTATATAGGATTATATTCATTTTTATCTCTGGTTCCAGGGTTTGAAATTTCAGCCTTAAGACTGAATAAGACATCCTGTACTTTCTCATCTTCCTCACTGAAGTGTTTCAGACTTGCTTAAACAGAAGTGGTAGAAGCTTAATTCCTAAAATTGAAAGGGTTGATTATTTCATCTACCTCAATCCAGATGTCATTATACCCAGGAGTTACTGCAGGAAAACCTTTACATAAATTTAATATCACTTTATTGTGACGATAACATGCTATTAACCACTTATTTTATGTAATTGTAAATCCTGCTATTTAGAATCAACCATTATTCATTACACTCAAATATGATAATTGCCAGTGCAAACCCCTTGATCCAAAATGATATACACAAATTATATTACATTAATGATGTTACTACTAAAACCTGAAACTTGCACCTATTACAGGAGAAAAACTACAGCAACTTACCAAATGTTTGCACTTAACAAAATTATTAATATTTTGAACAAAAATGCAGTCTTTCAGAAGAGGTTAGCTCTTGGCTTTTGGGATGCCTACATTAAAATCTGATCTATGGCAATTTCATTTCCTTAAGTCTGTTTTTTATGCCTGCATTTCTCCTGGGCAGAAGGGACTCAGAAGGGTTAATACAGGATTTCTGAGGTGAGCCCATGTCCAAGAGAAGAGTATTTAGGTTCTCCTGTGGAAGTGGGCACTGCTCAGAAAGGCAACAAGATGGACAGTCAGTGCTGAGCTCACAGGAGTGAGACAGCCTTGTGTTTATTGTGGCAGGAAATTTTCCTTTTTCTGTTCTTTGAGCCAGTCTGTGGGAGATCTTGAACAGGAACATGGAAAAAGTGCCCTGTGTTGTTTCAGGTGTCATTGGAAGTGAAGTAGTTCAGCAGGGTGCTGAACAGATGGTGGTGCACTGAGGAAGGTGGCAGGGCTGGGTGTTGGTAAGAAACATGGTTTTCTGAGAGGATTTTGCCTCCAAGTTTTGCCTGGCACTTCATTATTGTGATGAGCTGCTTGTATGTATTTTGTAAAGTGGGGGTTGTAATTCTTGCAGTCTTGCAATCCGTTTGGGATCTGCTTGAGGGCATTTTCTGTTTCTGTATCAGATCCTTGCCAAACCTCGGCCCCAGCAGGGAAATTGTGCTTCCAGGAGAGAATCTGCTTCAGCAAAGAAATAGAATTGTTTTATTTAAAACAATGGCCAGAGAAAATGATTTCCAGACACTGGGCAGTGGCTCTGAAGAACGGGGAATGGGAAATGGCACAGAAACCTAAGGCAGAGAAAAGAGCCTTGATGTGATCCCAAACCTCCTGTGGAAGGCCACTGGAGAGCTGGGGCTGTTTCCACTGGCAGCATCAGTGCCAGGCTGCAGCTGTGGCTCGTGGCTGGTCCCTCGGAGCAGGACCTGCACTCAGGTGTGCCTGGTCACTCATGGCTTTGGTGAGCACTTTGGTATCTCTGAGTGGGAGGGTGAAGATCTGAATTTCTGGCATTTGGTGTTGGAAGTCAGTTTTGCCTTCAAATACAGCTGCAGAACTCAGTCCTGTGCCTGTGCTGGTCAAACAGCAGTTCCCCTCATGAAGGACATTTTTATACTTTCCTTCTCATCTGTTAAATGACTTTATGGATACAGTCTCTCTCCTTTTTAATACAAATTCCCTTTGGCTTTTACATTTTTTAGTCTGGCTGTGGTGTTATTTATTTTGTCAGGGTGGCAGAAGTTTGCTGCAATTACAGGTCATATTGGGAAAAGGAGGCGGAACTGCAGAATTTATAACCAGCAGTGATCAGCCCAGCTAAATTAATGAAACCATTGTCCTAATTCAAAACCAGGTGGGATGGATTGTTTAGGAAGTTGGCCAAACTATATAGGCAAAAGTATGTGTTAATAATACATAGCATTGTTTCTTTATGTAGTCATGAGAAACTACGTGGGAAGATTGTCAATATTTGTTTGATAGCAGTGTTAAACTTTATTTAATGACAAAACAAAATGTTTTAGAATTTTGGGGCGGTGAAGGAACTCATGACAGGTTGTGAGCATTAGCACCAATTTGGGTCTGGAGTTCTTAGTTACAATTAAATGTAAATTTTAAAGCTGTGATAACTGTCAAGTGCTTCTGATTATCCTTGTATTTATGGTAACATTTTTACTCTTCAGTGAAATTTCATGGGATTGTGGTTTAATGTATCATTCCACTAATCCTTTTCCTTTTTTGGTTCAGCAAACAAGAAAATCTTTCAGACCCACCTTCCTCCTGCAAATCATAGCAGCATATTTTTAAGTTTCTGCTGCTTGTTGGGTAACAAATCAAATTAGTTAAAAAAACATAAGGCAAGATCCAATGGAGATCTGGGATGGAAGCTGAACTGCCCTTCCCTTATCTCCTGCTGGCATCAGTTGCCACAAGCCTTGGAGGTATTTAAATTTGATTATTGGGAAGCAAACATTCAGCAACCATCAAAAAGGTCTGAAATGGTGGCAGATATCAGCGAGTGCCAGAGGAGGGTATTTAAAACAGGAAAGCAGAAGATAGTTTCTCTCTGAGCACAGCTGGTTCCCATCTTCAAATGGCTTAAGAATTATTCTGTTCAGCAAAGAAATGCCCCAAGTCAAATCCATCAATCTCATCCCAGAAAACCAGTGTAAACACTTGATTATCAGGTGGGAGACATCTCTACTTCTACCTCTGTGGTGCCAGGAACAGAGAATTGCAGGGTAAGGAGCAGATTTCTGCAATTCTAAAAGTTGTTTGAAAGTGTGGAAGCCTCAGTCCTAGTTCTAGGTCTCATTGTTGTCTCTGTTGCAGTAGCTGTTTATGTAGATCTTGGGTATTAAGACATCCCAATAACAAGGATATTCTCAAAAATTATATTTTTCATTTATTTTTCCATTGCCATTGACCCTTTATCTATCTTCACAGCTGCAGGCCTGAGTGTGTTGATTTAAGGAGTGGTGACTTTGTGTTCGTACAAAGGAATATCTTGTGCTCTGACATGGTGTGTAAGATATTGGGGTATTTGCTACCATAAGGCAAACGGGGATCAAAGAGCTCCTGCTCTGCACGATGCCCCCTCGCTGTAAGATAAAAGATTTCTGTTATCTCATGCTTATATTTGTACACAAATCTTGTTGCATTCAAAGAGTTGCTGTTCGTTAGTTGGGGTGGGCTGGAGCCGGTGGAGGTCTGGGAGAGGGAGGAGTTCTGGAAGCAGATGAGGTGCAACCAGCAGGAACACAAAATGAGACAAGGCACAAGTGTCCTTTCATCTGGCTGGCACTTTTCCCAAATGATCCCAAGTCCCCTCACCTCCTCAACAGTTGAACATCTCTCCCAAGCATGGGAGAGCGACTCAAAAACAGCAGAGCTGGTTGCCTAATAAATGTTTTGGCTGCAATCTTCATTGACTCAAAGGAGCTGGGTCTCAGGCTCTCAGGTTCTTCAAGCTTTAAATAATAGAGATTGACTCAATTTACTATGACTTTATTCAAAACATCTTGTTATGACAGGTCCAGAACAGAGACTTTTTACACTTCAGTATTTTGGTCAAATGAAATTCTTTGGTCAATTCAGCCTGAATTTGTGCTGAGCCTTTTTTCTCCCTATTTTTCAACTCTGCTCCTTGCTGGAGTATGGTTACTGCTCTGGAATGTCATAGATCCTAAGTATCATAAGAACAATAAAATTATTTCCTTATGCAGCTCTTGGCTCACACGAGATCGGTCCCCACCTGCTTACCTGGACGCTCTCACCCGTAACGCAGCGGGCACGAGTTGTTTGGACAAACGCTCTCTGCCCTCCTGTGAGCTGCTGGTGTGGATCTGAATGCCATTCCTCTTGGGGATGGGGGAGGCAGGAGGGGAGCAGAGAGGAGTGGGCTGGCAAAGGAATAGTGAGGGTACAAGAGGAGTGAAGAGAGGAGACCCCCACAGCCACGCAGGGGGAAATCAGCGTCTGTGTTTGGCTGCAGTGGTGATTTCTCTGTTGGTACCTTGCAATCAAGATCTTTAATTGGTTCTGTTCCAGCTGTGCACGGGCTCTCAGACATCCATGGTGATCCCGGGCACAGCTGTATAACAAGGAGAACAGCAGGAGCACTGAAGGAAAGCTGCAGGGGTGCAGAGGGAGTCTCTAGAGGGTTGGTGGAAGGGCTGGAGGGCTGAGCCAAGCAGCTGGAGGTGACAGGGACAGAGGAGTGCCAGCAAGCCTTCTACAGGGAAATCTGATTTCACCCTGTTTTCTTTCCTTCCAGATGCACCACTGCACTTAAGGAGCACATTTGTAACTTAATGGCCAGTGGGAAATGGAGCCAAGTGCAGCAGAGGGATGGCAGGAGCCCTATCAGGAGGGAGCTGGTATTCCCATGGCCAGGCAGCAAGGCTGTGTCCAGTGTCAGATTAAATCACTTCATCTTCCCCATCCCAAGCAAACATAGCTTCATCATAAATCTTGATTTCCTGATGCAGTGAAACCATTCCTGCCTCACAATTTGCTTTGGTGTCACTTGTGCAAACAAAGCTTTGGGCAGAGGAGCAAGGAAAGGGAACAGATGGAGAGAGTGGACAGGGAGCAGGGGAGCTGTGTGCCATGGGGGCTATTTCAGCTTGGGATGAGTAGCTGGTGCCTGATTTCTGGCTCTTACCATGCCTTGTTAGAGGGGAGAAGCATCACTGATGCTAGAATAGACATTACAGTGTCAACGGAATATTTAGGAGTTAGTGGGAGCTGACTGCTTGTAACAATTAATAAAAAAGTGTGAAAACTTGCATCCTTTCTCCCATCCAAAGGACAAGCATTTCATTGCATAGTTGACTTTTAAAGCAAGCGTGGATCCAAACCAAAACTAATGTTTCCACACGTTCTCATCAAGTCCCAGCTCTGGTTAAATGAGCCAAAAGTCAAGAAAATCCCCCACTCCATCAGCCATCTCACCTGGTGGCAAGAAAGCTCTTTTTGTGCAAAATCCAGGTCAGTACCAGAGCACCATTTTGCTGCTGGTTCTTTGAATTTTTTTTTTTTTTTGCAACATCAGGATAGTGACCACTGCAAATGAAGCAAATGAAATTAAATGGAGGGGGTGTTTTAACAGGTGCCAGCTGCTGTCTTGACTACTGACCCAGTAGCTCTGGTGTGTTCCAGCCAGCTCTGCAACAGTCTCACCTCAGGGCATGGCTGAGTTGTATTTCATTGTTAAACTCTGTTTAGGAAAGTATGAAATGCCATGCAGAAAATGAGGATTTGGGGTAGAAAACGTGAGGAACAGCCCCGTGAGCACCAAAGTCAGAGGAGATGGAGGATGAGAAGTTTCTCATTGTGCCAGACCTGAGATGTCCCCACAGCCCACAGAGGTCCCTGTGCTGGAGCAAGAGGACATTTCCTGAAGGAGCTGTGGCCATGGAGAGCTGATGCTGGGTTTTCCTGAAGGATAACCTGTTGGTTTGTGCTGAAGGACTGCAGCCCAGGGGAAGGACCCACAATGGAGCATGAGAAAAGTGTGAGGAGGACAGAGCAGCAGTGACAAAATGCCACGGACTGACCACAGTGCCACTCAGCAACGGGGAAGGTACAGGAGTGGAAAGTAGTGGCCTTGGGCCTGGCAAAAGAGGGAGTGGGGAAGGAGTTGTTGAAGTTAACTGTGTTTCTCACTACACAAATCTGTTTTAATTTGGAATCAAGTTATTTTTCTATAAGCTGAATCTCTTTTCCATGTGACAATAAGCGAGTTCTCTGTCCTTATCTCAACCCATAAACTTCTTCACCTTTTTTTTCTCCTCCTGCCCTGTTGAGGAGGAGGAATGAGAGAGGGGCTGGATGCAGCCAGTCAGATGCAATCCACCACACTTCCTTTTTATCTGAGGAATGGTGCTGGGCTCTACACAGAGAATGCCAGTCCTGGAGTGGGATGGCCATGCAGTGGTGATTGCCATTGGGATCTGTGTGGACCAGTCACCCTGAGCTCGGGGTTGTCCCACATGTTCTCTTTTTGTGTCCAAATAGTACCAATTTTCATTGACTTTTGGATGGTTCTAGGCTGGTTTTATTTTTCTTTCATCTCACCAGGTCTGCCACAGCTGCCCCAACGTGTTTATCAAGCCACATCCCTTTCTTCCTCCAGTCCCTCCGAAAGACCACTTCCTCCACCTGCCTTGCAAAACCATGAGCATGAAAGTCTCCTTGTGTTTACAGAGTCAACAAACTGTTTGCTGTCTAACGAACCAATCCTTTCATTTTCCCCCCATTCTCACAATGGAGTTTGTGCCTCCTTTCTCCTTTTGATCTTCTTCTGGCTCTCCTGTGCTGTGTGAGGTTGAGTTTGGTCTCTGGCTGTCCAGGATTATTGCATTGCATGGTTCAAGAGGCACAAGAAACCTGTTCCTGAGTTTCTGAGTAGCAATTTGTTTGCCAATCATTCATAAATCCAAAACTAACAACAGGAACAACCAGCATGTCAAATTTCTATCTACTAGAAGTTTTTGCATGTTCTGTCTAGAAAAGAAAATGCAGAATTCTGAGTTTCACAAATTACCAAGACACTGAGACTTTTAAAAGAGTGATTGAACTTTGAAGATAACCCTACTTTGAATTGAGGCTTGGACCAAGGCCTCTTCCAGGATAAGTAGCTCTGTGATTGTGAGCTTTTATACACTGTTCAAACATTGACAAATTTGCTGTGCAAATGTGGGTTCTTTGCTTGGATCCACCGAAACTTCAACATGACCAGAGATACTTTCTCTTCATAAAAATCCATTCTAAGTTCTATTGGATGCCCCTTACTTATCTATTACCACAAATCTGCTGTAAATCTCAGGGGGACAACTGTGTCAGGAGTTCTGCCAAGTTCTTAAGAGCTTCAGAAATAGAAAATTTGGGATGAATTTTCAGTTATTTTCTATATTTGCCCCTATCTCCAGACTTAGAGCCCTTGTTTGTTCTCTGGGAAGGTTTTGTGCCGTTCAGCAATGATCAATATATGACAACTGAAGTTTAGCTTGGGTTTGTTAAAAAAATGAAAAAAAAAAGAGTAAAAAAAAAAAAAGTAAAAAAAATTACTTTTGATGAACTTGCAGAGCTTAAGCATCCTGAGTCTTGCTGCCCTGGTGAGGATAGAGCACACTGAGGGATGAATAGGGGAAGAACAGAAAAAGAGCAATTTTCTCATTTTTACTGCAGGTTTTTGTGACCTCTATTAGGAACAGAGCACAAAGGGTTTCCATAAGCCCTTGGGTTTTTTCCCACTGTAGTCCTACCCTTCCACATGTTCAGTGGCAAAAAGAAAAGCACATTTTGCACCAGTCTGAGAAGCTCAGACACAGCTCAAACCCAAGAAAGGGACAAATTACACCAGTGACAGCAAGAGAACTCCACAGCCAAAGTGGGATGGGATGGAAAATCAGGAGCTGCTGCAAACACTTTTGATCTCTGCTTTCCCTGGATCAGATGCCAGGTGTTGTCCTCTTGTGGAACAAGGAAGCTGTAAATATTGGTTTACAAATCAAACGTGGCGCTGCAAGTCGGGGAAGTGAGAGCGGTGGGGAACGTGGTGTTGAGCTGCAGAAATGAGATTGGGCTGCTGAGCTGCACCCTTGTGTGGCTCTGCCTATAAATTCTGCTGTCCTCCTGCAGCAGGAGCTCCAGGGAGATGGCTGCCACCAGGGTCTTGTGTTGGATGGTGATGATAATTCTTCACATTCAGGATGCAGGTAAAGAGCCTCACTTCTGGTCACCTTTGTAGCTATATTTCACCTTGGGCTAACTTTGAGATTTAGGAATAAAAGAGGATTTACCAACATGGCTCAGCTCTTTTGAAAGCCATGAGCAGGTCAAACCTATGAGCTGAGCAAATCAACATTATCAAAACTCCTTAATGAATTTAATTTTTTTCCCATCATTTTTCGTAAAGAGCCTAGCAAAGAAAATTGAAATGAATATACTGCAAAGCCAATGACAACATTTTCCAATCCTTTATCTTGGGATAATGTATTTAAAGACTAATAAGTATTTTCTGACTAAATATGTGTTTATTTTAAAGAGGGTGAGCTGAACGAACTGTGGGGTTTGTATTTGATTAGGTACATTGTTACATCTAACCCTCTGGTGTTAAATAACAGAGTGCCCTAGATAAAACAAGTATGGCACATATCCTTGTCCCTATTTTTATTATTATTAGATTATAATGGAAATTACTGTGATTTTTTTATTAGTCAGATTTCCCATAGGCTAATTTCTTTTAGAAGTGTAATTTGATTTGGTTGCAGAGTCAACGCTCTGCCCAGCCACTTCCATCCCTTTGGCAACCAATACAAATACTGGTGGGTCTGATGGGAGTGGGGATATTTCAAGCAGGGTGAAATAGGCTTTTTATTTTTGTTTTATTTTTATTCAAAAAACACTTTCCCCTTTCCAGGTGAGACTTCCCTGACTGGGCAGGGTGCCAGCCTGGTGCTGGGAGAGACAGGACCTTTCTTTTTGAGCAGCTGCTGTTATGTCCTCTATGCAGGGATGGAAAAACATCAAAAATGTTGCCACAGCTGCTGTCTTTCCACCCCTTCCTCTTTCAGATGTAAAGTTCTGGAATTAACTTGACTTGAACTAATGAATTAAAGCAAAAAACTGCTTTCCCTTTCCATGCTCCCACACACCTCCTCAAACACAGCAGAAAGAAATAACATTCAGGGCTGTTTCCAGGCTCAGGTTTTTAATGTCCCCATTATTTGCTCCCTCCATAAATATTTGAGGTGCAATTAGCGATACTGAAAACTAAGCTGGGATGTTGATGTTCAGCTGGAAAATACTGAGTTGCTGTTTAACTAATTCAGGTTTAATGCATGAGGAGGAGCGTGGTGGGATGTGTTGGAAAGTTTCCTATAATCTGAATAAATGACATTTGTCAGGATCTTCTGCATCCAGAAATCACTTCAAACACATAGACTGAGAGTTTGGGGGCCAAAATCCCAGGCCTTATCAAACATGATATTAGTGAGGGCATATTCCCAGCTCTCAGGCTGTCCACAGAGCAGGATTTTTATCCCCACCAGTAGCTGGAGCAAATCCACTGAAATCTCTTTGCCAGTGCCACCACAGGATCCTGTGCATGCAAACTTCTCATCCTCATTACTTAATTCATGTAACGTTCCTTCAACGAGTTTTTGTCCTGCTTTCATTCTGGTGCAAACACTAGCAGATTCTCCAACAAAAATGCCTCTAACAAAAGCTAACTTTAAAGATATATAAAAATGTACATTGTTTATAGAGTCGGACCTTCCAGTGGCATTTCAGAGGGGGCATCAGTCTCCTGTTGGCAGACTGTACCTGGCAAATCTGGGCTTTGGGCATCACTCCTGCACAGAGAACCGTGTGAGGAGAGGGTGTGAGGGGTTTTTACTCAGGCCTTCCTCCCCTTGGGTTCCTCCATAACTTCCATGAAATTAAATATGTGCTCCAAGGGGAGCCGAGCACTGCGAGTGCCTCACACCCTCTGCTTTTCTCCTTGCAGACTCGTGGACAGCAGAGCCTCCAACAACAGGTAACCAGAGATTTCTGTTTATAGATGGCTTTTCCATGGGGTTTTCTTTCTCTGGGATGCTCTTACAGTCTGGGCTGCACTTACTCTCTCCAGGCTGATGAAAACTCTTCTAGTCCAGTGGTAGCCAACATGCCAGGCTAGTCAGTGTCCTTCAGACTGAGCTCCCACACGATGAATTCACCCACACAGAGTTCACATGGCAGCACATTCATGCTCTTAAAACACAGCTTATAATTGAATATCTGTTGCTCCTCTTACTGAAAGAATGAGAGTCATCACTGCAATGAAGAGCTTAATGAAATCACCGGGTAATAAAGCCGGGTTAAAAGTGGAGGCTGTATAAATGCAGCAGTTTCTGAGTATCTCTGAAAGCCCAGAGCAAAATTATCTACAATTTAACAAAAAATTTTGGCTGAGTACAGGTTTGTAGACTGCCTTTCAGTGACCTACGTAGGGACAGAGCAGGACTCACATGAAATGCCGTTATAAATTCTGATTATAGGTTGGGTGCTGTCACCCGATCAGAAAAGCACTGGGAAAGAGATCACCTTTCTCTGTGTGCCAGAGCCCTGTCCTGCGGGACACCTTCGATCTCTTAGTGCCACCTGGGGACATTCGATCAGCCCTAGCAGGGAAAAACCCCTTCCTTGACCCAGTTACTGAAACCAGCTGCGGGGTGTCATCAGTGGCGTTGTGTGGAAGAGGAAGGGAATGAGAGGTGGCTTCTATGAGGTGGGAATGTGAGCAGAACCTGGGACAGGCAGCTTTTGGAGACCTGTGTTTTACCTGCAGCTGTGCACGATGAGATGAAAACCACCCCAGATAGTGTTTGTCATCTTCAGTTCTGTTGAGGATTTCGTTGTTCTAGATTCAGAGAAAGGCAGAAAGAGGCAATTTTTCACAACCTGTTCTCATATCAGTAGTAAAGTCATCAGCTCCTGATCAGGTCAGGTGAAACCAGCAGATAGAATCAAAGAATTGTTCTGGCTGAAAAAGACCTTTAAGATCACAGAGTTCAATCATTAACCCAGCGGTCCCACACATTTACATGTCTACATGTGCCACATTTACATGTCTTCTAAATCCCTTCCCAGACGGTGACTCCACCAGTGCCCTGGGCAGCCTGTTCTGTCCAGGAAGGCATTTCCCCTGATCTCCAGTCTGGCTGCAGGCTGTGTCCTATCACTGTTACCCGGGAGAAGGGACTGACCCTCACCTGGCTACAGCCTCCTTTCAGTGGAGCTGTAGGGAGCAAGAAGGTTCCCCTGAGCCTTCTTTCCTCCAGGCTGAGCCCCCCCAGCTCCCTTGAGTGGATCCCCTCCAGCCCCACAGACCTGTGGATATCCAAGGGCTGTGCAGGTCACGGGCAGTTTCCCCTTGGATTATCCATTCTGTTCCCCATCGCTGCCTTGCAGCTCAGGGGGATGGGTAACCTGAGAAAACTGATCCCACTCCAAGGCACTCTCTGGGCCACTTGCAGCTTTTGGTGGGCTCACAAAGCGTGTTGATGGTTAATGGAAGAAAAAACTGCTGACATTTACTAAAACAGAATTCTCCTGGATCTAATGTTCGTTGGCTGCAAATTGCTAGAGACTGAAAACAGGTTTGAGGAAGTTTTGTGTTAAATTTGCCTTGGTCACCTTCACATATGCTGTCCTATTTTTTCCTTCTCTAGAAACAACAAGTCCCCCAACAACTACTAGTCCCACGACTTGTAAGTAGAATTTATCAGAATGTTAATTTATGTTATAGTGATAGATTTCTTTTTTGTCATAGTAGTTATTCTTGGGAACAAAGCAGTATGATTAAAAAGCTCATGTTTTCTTTAGAGTGGTGTTGGGGATGTGCATGAGAAGTAAATTATCTGGGAGGCAGGAATTTGGGGATGGCTTTGTTCTCCAGCAACCAGCCTCCTTGCTAGAAAGAAAAAGATCTTTTGTCACTTGTGCCCTTCAGTGGGACCTGGCCTCACCGGGGGAGGGTGGAGAGCACTGACAGCTGCCAAAGACTTGGTCCTAATTCTCTTGCTCTCTGTGTGTTTTTTTCTCCCTGCTTGTTGTCCTCCACAGTTCAAATCATAGCCGACGGTGAGTCTGTGTGCCAGGGTTCTGGTCACGGCCCTGGGCACAGGGATGGGACGTGCCTGCCCCTGCTGCCCCAAGCCCTCCATCCCACAGGCTGGGAGCTGAGAAGGGGCTGCCAGCCCTGGGCTGCGCTGCAGGTGGATGCAGCCGTGGCCAGAGAGGATGTGGGATGTCATTGCCTGGAGCCAGAGCACCACTGGCCTGACCAAGGGCTTTGTGTCTCTCCAAGAGCTGGAGCTGAGGCTGAGCGACGGGCCCAACCGGTGTGCAGGCAACGCGGAGATCTACTACTTTGGAGGCTATGAGAGGGTGTGCGGCTACCTGTGGGACATGCAGGACGCCGAGGTGGTGTGCAGGCAGCTGGGCTGTGGCTCCGCTCTCTCAACCACGCACTCCTTCCCCTCGAGCGGCTGGCACTCGTACATGTTTACTGAGGTGAACTGTACGGGCTACGAGAACTACCTGTGGGACTGTCCCTACAAGTACCAGTACAGAGCCTGTCACCATGGAGAGGCTTCTGTCGTGTGCTCAGGTGGGTGCCTGTGTTTTGGTGGCATTTCCCTGCAGAAAATCCATCGGCACTGAGGTGGGATGGAGGCTGTCCAGCCCTTGCTCCGTGCCCAGCGGGTCGTGGGTCCACGTCCCTGAGGCACAGGGTGGCGTTTCAGAGGGAGCATCAGTCTCCTGTTGGCAGACTGTACCTGGCAAATCTGGGCTTTGGGCATCACTCCTGCACAGAGAACCGTGTGAGGAGAGGGTGTGAGGGGTTTTTACTCAGGCCTTCCTCCCCTTGGCTCCCTCCATAACCTTCCATGAAATTAAATATGTGCTCCAAGGGGAGCCGAGCACTGCGAGTGCCTCACACCCTCTGCTTTTCTCCTTGCAGAATCGGGAATAACAGTGTCTCCAACAACAGGTAACCAGAGATTTCTGTTTATAGATGGCTTTTCCATGGGGTTTTCTTTCTCTGGGATGCTCTTACAGTCTAGGCTGCACTTACAGACCGTGTCTAATGCCCCTGACATTCAGGGAGATGTGGGATTGCTTGTGATTCTTTGGGACTGAGCAGCCACTTCTTTGGGAGAGGTTTGGCATTGGTCTTCATGGTACTGCAGTGGGGATGCCTTGAGCAAATGCTGGTGTTGTTGGCACTGCAGCCATCTCAGTTCTGCTGCATTACAGTGCTGACTGTGGGCTTTGGCTTTCCTTGGGGTTCAACGGGGTTCCCATTGGAGACTGGGGACTCCCAGCAAGATGATTCTCTTAGGCAAAAATTTTTTGCTCACCTGCTGCTCTCTCCCTGCAGCACCAGCTGTCTCCAGATTGATGTTCTGGCCATGGACTACAGCAGGTATGGCCAGAGGAGATATGGGCTTGGAGTAGCTTCTGGCTACACATCACAGAATCACAAGATGATGAGGTTGGAAGGCATCTCTGGAGTACATCTGGTCCGATCCCCTGGCTAAAAGCAGAATCAGCCAGAGCTGGCTTCCCAAGATCATATCCAGAGTGCTCTTGGCTATTTGCCACCTCTGTGAGCAATCTGTGTCTGTGTTCAGTCACCCTCACAGAGAAAAAGTGTTTTCTGAAGCTCAGAGGAAATCCCCTGTGTTTCAGTTTGTGTCCATGGTCTCTTGTCCCCTCACTGGACACCACTGGAAAGAGCCTGGCTTTTGGAGAGAGGTGATTCCCAGCAGTTTGTATCTCGTAGGAAAAATGCTGGGAGTCAACCCTCCTGATTTCTCCCTGCAGCACCAGCTACCTCCAGCTCAACTTCCCCTCTGTCACCGAGCACATTCAGGTCCAGAGGTCTGATTATCTCCTTCCCCAGGTGTCCTACTGGACAGCCAACCCCATGGATTTGGGTTACCGTATGAGCTGAGCACAACCCCTGCCCTGGGCTGGGGGGATGCAGGGATGATGTTTTGGGGTGCCCTGGAGGGAGGGTCTCTGTGGCGTTGTGGCAGAGCCTCCTTGGGGGGCCATGCCCTTCTCTGGTGGATTCTGGTGATGGGATAAGAGCTCTCTGCCCATTCCTAGACTCTGCTCCTTTCCTCAGGGAACATCTCCTGCGGTGGCTTACTTCGGGGATTGTCTGGCACCATTGAGAGCCCAGGATATCCCAACCCCTACCCCGACAACTCCTATTGCGTGTGGCACATCTGGCTGTGGGACCCGGCCCGCAGGATCCAGCTCCAGTTCACAGACGTGGAGTGAGTCTGGCCGGGTGCTGGCCCCTGTGCTCGGGGGTGGCTTTGTCCCCATCGTGGGGCCTTGGCAGCCTCTGCCCGAGCTCTGGGAACGGGGCTGCTGGGCCCTGCAGCTCGTGCAGCCTGTGGTGCAGGCAGATCCTCCTGTCCCTGCAGGCTGGAAGGCAGCAGCTGCTCCTACGATGCCATCGAGGTGTATGACGGAGGGTCCCCCCAGGCCCAGCGCCTCGGCCTTGTTTGCTGGAACGACCATCGTGTCTTCAACTCATCCGGGAACCAGCTCACCGTCCTGTTCCGCAGTGATGGCAGCGTCACCAGGAGAGGCTTCCACGCCTTCTACTCTTCATTTCTTGCCTTCAATAGCACTGTGGGTAAGACTAGAGTTGTTCTTTACTCTTCACCAGGGCAGAGGCTCAAATTCAATCACGAGGAGTTTCTGGCAGCTCTCAACACCTTGTGGACATCCAGACCCTGTGGCCCCACTTAGAGGCATCCTAGCTCAAGGACGTTTTTCAGGATAGGATGGGCATGAAGCTGCTGCCAGATGCTGTTTCTTTGCCTGGTGGGCAGGAATGGGACTCTCTCCACCTCTCCTAGTGATGCCACTGAGCTATCATCAATTTTCCTGGCCTGTGCTGTAGGCAGAGGAGTTGCTCAGCCCTGGCACACTGATTGCTGCAGAGGCTAAAGACTACTTGTTTTCCCAAAGTAGAGAGCTCAGATTGCTCAGCCACAGTGCAGAGAACCCCTTTTGGCAGCTGGGGAACTGTGGAGGAGCAAGGCTGGCTGCCGCTGTCTCCCTGCAGTGCCAGGCTCCCTCTGGATGGCAGCAGCACCGTGACTGTCCCCTCCTGCCGGTTTGGTGTCACCAGCAAACATGCTGAGGGTCCACTCTGTCCCACCCTGTGGACCATTAAAAAAAGAGATCAAGAATGCAGAACACAAGCTGCACCCTGGGCTGGTGGGTGGAGGGGGAAGGTTTGGAGGGGCAGCCACACAGGGACCTGCCCTGTGTCCAGGTAGGCGGGCTGAGCCCCAGAGGGCTGTTAGGCAAAACGCTGAGTGCTCACCTGCTGCTCTCTCCTTACAGATCCCAGTACTTCCAGCTGGACAACCACTGTATCATCAACCTCAGGTAGGTTTGGAGGACTTGGGTGAGTTTATGAATTGGGTATTTCTCAGTGTTCTTTTTTTGAAGCAAATTATTTGATTTTTTTTTCCTCTTCCCTTTGGTCATCAGCAGTTCTAATAAAGGGTTTCTCTTTCAAGGAACAGCTGACCTCCAGAATTCCAGCCTCAAAAACGGTGCAGTTCTGGGGCAAATATTTGTGTTCTGCTAGTGCAGGGACTGCAGATCAACATTATAAAATCTATTCAGTGTGGTTAGCATCTCCTAAACTGCATTCAGATGTACATGAACCTAATGGAGAGGCCACTGAAGCTGATAGAAGTCATTATCTCTGTGTTTAGACATAAACTTCACACAGACATACACCAAATGCAGCTCTAAAGGCACATATGTATATTTTTATTCTTTTATTTTCATATACAAGATTATATTTATGTTTATTTATATTCTTACATTTTTATTCTTGTATTTTTCTCTACAGAAGATTATTCTTGTGGTGGCTTGCTTTTCTCTTCATCTGGTACCTTACAGAGTCCATTTTACCCCAGAAATTATCCAAACAACGCCAACTGTGTGTGGGAAATACAAGTAAAGAGCAATTTCCTTGTCACACTTACATTTAGAGATATTCAGTAAGTAAGAATTTATTACTTGGGAAGATGAACATATGGGACTGACAGCTTGGATTTACTAAGCAAAAGCCTACTTGATTTAAAGGATCTCTATCAAAGCTTTTAGTACATCTGGAGAGGAAAAATGTGTTCATTTTTGCTTATTTAGTCAAAAACGTGGCTGTCATCTACTGAGACAGAAATTGGATGCTGTAGTTTCTGTTCCAAAGATTTGACAGTCATATAAATCAAATGTATTCTTCTGCTATAAAGAGCTAATGTGACTAAAAAACCAAACCAACAAGCAAACAAAAAACAAAGAACATAAAAACGAAGCATTAAACTAAATAGTTACGTTGCTTGCCAGGATGGAAGGTGGCAGATGCCTCTCTGACTACGTGGAAATCTATGATGGACCCCTGCACACCTCTCCTCTCCTTGGGAAGATTTGTTCTGGTTCTTACCGCTCGTACACGTCGTCCTCAAACCTGCTGACCGTCCGCTTTCACAGCAACTCCCGACACACCTACAGAGGCTTTCAGGCCAACTATTATTCCACTCCAGCTGATGACAGCACCAGTAAGTTCATCTTTAAAGCAGAAATATGCCTTTCAATTATTTTCTAATTCACTAATTGTTAATGTTGTTTTGAATTAGATCTGTGGTTTTTTCATGGAGATTCAAATCCATGGTTTGGATTCTGAGCTCCTTCTGCTGTATCAGCTGCTTCTGCAAAAGACAGTGTTTATTTAATATACTACTTACAACTTTTTTTGGTCACTTCACTGAGCTTGTAACATATTTTCTTTGCCATCCACTAGCACTGCAGTGTTTACCAGAGCACATGCACGTGGTTGTGAGC
Organism: Bombycilla garrulus; assembly: GCA_013400315.1. Classification (NCBI taxonomy): domain Eukaryota; kingdom Metazoa; phylum Chordata; class Aves; order Passeriformes; family Bombycillidae; genus Bombycilla; species Bombycilla garrulus. Next base: position 451,545 of record VXBU01001469.1, read on the forward strand.
AGATACTTCCTTGAGTCCCACGGTTACTCTGCTTGGAACCTCACCCTGAACGACCCCTCTTGCACACCCAACATTACATCAAATTACGTGGCACTCGACATTCCATACACTGGCTGTGGCACTGTCAGAGAGGTAGGACCTAACGTTTCCACAAAGTGGAATGGGAGATATAAAATAATGAAATAATGGGAGGATATAAAACTTTAAACAGAAGAATTTGCTTTGAAAACCAGCATGAATTGAAAGCTCCCTGGGATCAGCAGGGACTGGAAGTGTCCTGGTGATTATGGGTTGTCTCCTTCTCTCCTGAAGGACTAGGTTTATTTGCACTTGCATTTGCTGCCTGTGCTAACAGAGCATTCCCTCACAGACCGTTATCAATCTCCAAAGGAATAAGCTGTGGAAAGATGCAAATACTTGTCATTTTTAAGGTCTCAGGCTGAGTGTGATTGTTAAAAAGGTTGCAAAGCTTTCACTAAATATGACTAAAAACGTTGTAGCCAGATTTCAGCTTAAATAATGTGCTGGACATGAACCTTCACATACTTAATGTTGCATAGCTAGTATTTAATTCTGTTATGTCTGCACTTATTGTGAGCAATTTTCTAGGCCAAAATGTGGGCACTGAATATCACATGAAGATTACAGATTCTTATATTGAGAACAAAAATTACTAGATTCACACTTTTCCACATCAGACTTTCTGGGAAATAATATTTTTACAGTGCACATTGCTGAAGGATACAGCAAAATTTAGAACGTGTGCTAGGGTATACCTGACTATACGAATTAATTTTGCACTTTATTTTATGTGCCATACAGGGAAACAACGACACAATCAGCTATTCCAACATTATTAGAGGGTCCTCTTCTGGTACATTAATCACAAGAAATAGAAATCTTCTCTTGCATGTCAACTGCAAGATGCTCCAGAACACATGGACACAAACGATGTACGTCGCAGACGACAATTTTGTGGTCAATGAAACTCAATATGAGAGATACAATGTAAACCTCACATTTTATGACTCTTCAAGCTTCTCACAGCCAGTGTATGACTCACCCTACCGTGTCAGAATCAACCAGTATTTGTACCTGGAAGCTTCCCTGCACAGCTCTGATCCATTGCTGAAGTTATTTCTGGACACTTGTGTGGCATCTCCCACTCGCCAAAATTTTACGACAGGATCCTATACTATAATCAAGAATGGGTGAGTTCTTGTGCATTATAATTACAGATACAACAGCCTTTGAACTCCTGTATCTCTTATGAAAGTTTTTGTTTTATTTAATGGAATAGTAGGAATATAGCACACATTAATGACAGCTTCTAATTAATTAATGGACAAGGGCATTCAGGGTTTACCGGGAACAAGGGGATGGATTGACCCAAAATATAACACATACACACCAAAGTTCAAAATAACAAGTAGGCTAAATGGCTATGGCCAGTTCATGATATTACTATTATTACTATTACTACTACTACTACTACTACCACTACTACTACTATTACTATTATTACTACTACTATTACTATTATTATTATTTTAAAAGTAGTAGTGACATACCTCAGGTAAGGTTAATTTACCTTCACAGAATCATACAAACACCAGGTATCAGACACATGACAGGCTGAGGAAAGACAATGTGGTTCAATTCTGCCAAAAAAAGGCATTTCCCTTTCCCCACTTGCAGCTTTCTGTACCGTTTTCCTTATGTTTAAGAATCACTTCTCATGTCGTGTGTTTTATTGCATGAAAATGACAGACTGCAGTGTTTATTCATGAGAGGGGGGGTTTTTGTTTCTTTTTAGGTGTGCTAAAGATCCTACCTATGTTGAGTATTACACACGCCGCAGACAGGCTGTCCGGTTTGGATTCAATGCCTTCCAGTTCATTCGGAGCACTCCAGAGGTTTACCTGCAGTGTGAGCTGGTGGTGTGCAGAGCCTCTGACTATTCCTCCAGATGCTACCAGGGCTGTGTTCGAAGGTCCAAGAGAGAGGCAGACTCTGACCTAGAAAGTGTGATTGTTGTTGCAGGCCCAATACAGCTTTGGGAACCTGGTTCTGAGTTTGGGGTTAAACATGGATCTGAATAAACCTAGATAGCACCTTTAAATGCCAATTGGATTCTGGAAGAAACTATTCTGCTAGATTGCCAGAAGCTCCAGAATAAATATTAGGAATGTGCTTATTGACTCATGCCTGTTAATCCCACTTCATGTCAGTCGTCCCCATTTAACAAAAATGCTACCTCAGCAGTTCTATGGGGAGTGAAATTTGTGATCTTTAAGCTCTTTGTTCATTGTTTGCTTTCTTAATGGTAAACCTGAAATGTTGAAATTGCAGTTTAGGTTCTATAAACAAGTTCGATTAATATACACCTGAGTCTGGATGTATTAGAGTGTAAGAAATCTGTTAATCTCTAATAATATTTTCCAGGATTTTTTATGTTTTGGGCATAACACGATGAGGGATAAAAAGCATGAGCAGGTCTTTTCATCTCTCCCAGAGCTGAATTCCTTTGTCATCCAGGGAAACATGAATTCGGCTGCTGTTCCATCTGATGTTTCCTGTGCAGAGTTTAATTTTTACTGTCAGCCCCTGGCAGTTCATAGAATCACAGAACATCCTGAGCTGGAAGAGACGCCCAAGGATCATCCAGTCCAGGTCCTGTTCTTGCAGGGACACCCCAAAAATCCCACCCTGAGCACCCCTGGGAATGTCCAGACTCCTGGAGCTCTGGCAGCCTCAGGGTTGTGCCCATTCCCTGAGGAGCCTGGGCAGTGCCAGCACCCTCTGGGGGAGAACCTTTCCTGATATCCAACCTAAACCTGCCCTGACACAGCTCCAGGCCCTTGAGTCCTGTCACTGGTCACCAGAGAGTGGTGCTGTCCCTCACTCCGCATCACAAGGAAGCTGCAGAGCATAATGAGGTCTCCCCTCAGTCACTGTTTTCCCTCTGGATGGGTTTCTCCCGTAGCAGAAAATGAGGAAAGTAATTCCATACCAGATTATGTAAACCTTGCTAAACACCTGGTGACACTGTCTGAGTAATTTGGTGGATTGAGCAATTTCCTTGCACTGAGTAATTTCATTGATGATTCAAGATTAAAATCCAAGCCTGACAGGCTTTTTTTGGTGGAGGTTCACTTCATGAAAAGAGGTGGACTTGACATAACAACTCAACATTGAAGGAAGCCAAAAGACCAGGGAAAGTTTAACAACCCTCAGATTGGTTGCCACCCCATATTAGGGTCTCTTATTTAATCATAATACATGAACCATAAATTCCCTCTTCTCAAGATGGATATCTTGATTCTAACACTGAAAAACACAGCCAGATCTGCTGTGAGATTAGCACAGCATAACTCCTTATGTCTGGAACACCTTGTGTCTGTCATCCTGAGTGCCATCATGTGGCATGTACAGGGAACCAGCACTGCTGAGGCACCTCAGGTCTGGGTTCAGTTTCGGGCCCCTCACTGCAAAATGTCATTGGGGTGCTGAAGCGTGTCCAGTGAAGGGCAAAGGAGCTGGGGAAGGGTCTGGACCACGTTTTATACGGAGTGGGAGCTGGAAATGTCAAAACTTCCCAAGGGAAAAACCTTAGATTAGATTTCAATGCCTTTCATTTATCCTGTTCCTCTGTCATAAAGTAATTGCACCACAAACAGAGGAAATTTTTCAGTGGAAGACTCCTGAAGGGGAAGAGGGCTGGGAGATAACATGGACAGGATTGAGCTGGGTGGAAGTTTAATGATACACAAAAGGTTTAATATTTGTGACTTAAGTCAGTGGAATAGCTAACGATTTCTGATGGCTTGCTGTTATCATGCAACCACTAACTACAAACACAAAACTCCACATGTCTCTATAATTTCCCCTTCTTTTAAATGCTGGTGAATGAATAACAAATATATCAAAGTCTCCAAAGAGGTATTTGTACTGTCGTATTTTCATTAAGGTTTGAAGTCCTCTTCACCATTCCTTGGCTAAGTATAATAAGTCTTCTCTAGCTCTATATAAAATCATAAGTTTTGGGCAAATAGTGTAGTCATTATAGTGCTCCTATTTAATGCAAATGATGATTATTAATAGATGAAACCTACATTTTCTTTTTCTAACCATGCTTCCCTGAAGTGCTCCACCAAATCTTATTTGAAAAGGCTTCTGCTAGCATTTATTTCTCTTTCAAGACGGCTGGTCACTTCAGTAAATGCCTATGTTATTATTATTATTCTTAGCTTAAGTTCTTGGTTCAAAACTACCCCAGTCTTGTAGGGAGGTAGCTACAAAGAGAACAATGAATAAGTCAATGGCTATTGTCTTTTTCCTTTTGAAGGGATGACTCACCCATCCTTGTGACAGGACAGAGTAGATTCCTTGTGTTGTATCCACGTGGAGCAGGGAGCACCAAAGCCAGAGTGCAGCACAGTGAAATCCTCGAGAAAAGCATATAGGTCAGGGATGAGGATAGGATATAGCAAAAGATGAGATGTATGAAATTGTAACTTGCAAACACAATGCAGAATCTTTTCAGAGTACTTTGAACATTTCTATGGATCTGTTCTGTTTGGGACCATATTTATTGAGCTTGAAGTCAGTCTAATATATCTGAATATCAATGAAAATAATTTATAAAAAAATATTTTATATCCTCTCATTTTAAGATGTCGCCACCACCTTCTCCCCCTTTATTCTTTCCATTATATTTAGATAAATAGACCAATACAAGATTCATCTTCTCTAACAAAGAGATGTTTGCTGAAGAGCCTGGCTTAGACAAGCAAGCCTTGCAAGTTCATTCCAGTGCCTGCCCATGAATTACGGTGCATTCAACTTCCAGGCTCTGTTCTTTACACGAATTCTTGGTTATTTATATAGCAGCAAGCACAGCGTGGAGCCCACTAGGCAGACCTGATCTCTGTCTTTGAGTGGTAAAGAACAAAACCTGCTGCTTGGCACGGCATGGCCATGCCCCAGTTGTGCCAGGCTCTGCACTGTGCAGGAGGGTGTGGCACAGTCTGGCTTGGTTTTTGGGAGATTTCCAGTGTGGAGGCTGAGGTATGTTTGCCTTCAATATGCACGATCATTGTGAAATTTATAAACTGAGAGCTTCACTCGAGCAGTGAGTATTTAAGCAAACATCAGAATGGAGTCCAAGAAGTGTGTTGGAGGCCTGATCATGCAGGGGTTAAGGCAAACACTTAACTGCCCCAGCGGTTTACAAAGAATCTGGGAGACTAGTCGCAGTAGAAAAGTTATGCACGAAACTTATTTAAACATTTGCTAATTCAAATATTTAATTTTAATGGTTTCTCTTGGCTCACAGTTAATGCATATGTGCCATCACGCAGTATTTAATACAGCAATATATTGTAAAACTGGTTTCATCTATTGTGGCAAAATTAACTAACGTCTCTTCCCTGTCTATGAATTGTTATAGAATGCCTTATAATGTGGGGGGTAAGGTGAGACAAGTTTACAGCCGTCATTGCCCCCCACAATTGGTAACTTCTGGGAGATATATAGGATAAACAAAAATCCTTGACAAAGATGTAATGTTGTGGCCAGAGAATGAGTTTCAAATACATTTTCAAAGCTCATGGGTCATTAAAAGGCTTCAGAAATAGGTAATACTGGTCAAGTTGTGAGAACAAAAAAAGTGATAATGAGGCTGGCAGACATAGAAACACATTCTTGGAAAGAGCCAGAATGGGTAAAAGCATTCAGACAAAATGGTGTATATAAGGTCAGTTTTAGCTTCCTGGAGGAGGACTTTGATGTTTATCAATTTGTATCAGCTTTAAAGTATCATAAAAGTTGAGCAAGGCATTATAAATGAATTGGTGTTAAGAGCAGCAATGGCTTTCCCTGCATTTGGGTATTTTTGCACGTGAAGAGCTGACTTTCCTTGAGCCACTTCCCTTGGCAACTGGCTGCACCATTTCCATCCCGCTGGTCCTTCTGCCTTAAAGGCAAGGTCAGGGCAAGAAAGTGAACGGATGGTAGCACTGAAGAGATTTGGAAGCCAAGTTGCTTTCTGTGTTCACACCTTCTCTTTCAGTAGCCATTTGCCTCAGACTCCCTGAGATCAGGCGCTCAGAAAGGAAACTGGCATAACACCAAAGCTAAAAACACTTCAAGGAATGAAGAGTGATTTGAATAGAGGAGTGTAAAAATGGGCTGGAAGTCGAAAGGCAAGTTTGGGAATCCTCTAAAATGCAGCAGGAAGTCTTCAGCTGCAGGGTCACTTATGGCAGGAGAATCCACCAAGGTTATCCTCACACTCTCTCCCACAAACCCTTCAAACACAGGCAGTTCTGACTACTGGGGACATTCATTCGTTGTGTGACAAAAATGCAGGTGTGTCGTGTCACAAGGGAAGTGCAGGTCTGTTTGTACGAGGGGTTTTGAGGACATGAGGCCCAGCACACCACCCAAATGTCAGACACAGGCACGGGTGGTGTACAGATCTCACCTGCATATGGCTTCTCATTATGTCTGATATTTCTTTTTGCCACTTTCTTAGACTTAAAACTGAACATTTTTCCTTTTTTTGGGGTGAAGGAAAGGAGACTAAAAGTCTGACTGCTGGCTGCTCCCCTGGCTGGTATGGCCCACTGGCACAACATAAAATGTATAGGGACAGGTATAGGAATTGATGTCCTACAGAGCATTCCTGGGCAGATACAGAGAGACTAATTTTGTTCAAGCTCCCTCCTGCAAGAAGCATATGACAGAAAAACTAGTCCACGGATCCATAGCACAGAGTGTTATTGTAAGTAAATCTTCTTATTCCTTCGTTAAACTGAAAGAAAATAATTGTTCAATGAATATAGAAGAGCTTTTTGTATTGTTTAACAACTCTAAGAGCCACTAAAAATGACAATTATGATTGAAAAATTTAACAGTTTCAAACTTATTTTTTGATTGGAATTACATAGAAAATATTTGGGTATTAATCCAACTATAACTGTATAATTTATTGAACAGTTGCTCCAGCAAGCAGCTGACTTCTCAAAAACGAGGTTATGCATTAACTGAGGCTGATAATCTTAAACAATTGTCTTAATGTTTCCTATATCTCTATACTTTTGATTCCAGTAAGACAAATTTCGTCACATGTATTTTATTGCACTGATAAGTGGTCAAGAGCCAAGGTAAAAGTTTCATTTACTCCTGATGTGGGACTTGAGACAACATATTGCTGCTCTGCTCGCAGGAATGCAGTCTCACAATTCATGTTGCAGACTTTTATGGTACTTTCTTTTGCATAAAACTTCCTGCTGCTCTGATCTCAATGTGTGCAACAGACAAAACAGATTATCTGAGACACATTTTGTAGAGTACATTGGAATTTTATCTCTACTAATCAACAGTACCTGTTGTTAAGGCACAGGTCCTCATATAAGTTAAGGAACACTTACTGGAAGTGCCAGAAATGAACCAGTAAGACCTGGTGAGACCCAGGAAGTAGCCTGACATGTTCATGAGTTCATGAACCTTGCTAGCAGATTTAATTCTTGTGGATAAATTTAACCACTGAGCATTTAGTCCTCCTCTAGTGTTGAAACTCCTTAATATCATCCATAAACATTCTGTTCACACTGTCCCAAAGCAGCTATGGCTGGACAATGTGGAGATCCTCCAGTCCATTCCCTTGCTCAAAGCAGGGTCAAAGAAAACAAGCTGCTCAGGACTGTGTCCAGTTGGTGTGAATATCTTGAAGAGCTGAGGAATCTATACAGTTTCTGGGCAACCTATTCCACTGCTTGTGCAGTCTCACAGTAGAATTCTCTTTTCTTACATTAAGCAGAGTTAATTGTACTTCAGTTCATGCCCATTGCTTCTCAACCTGCCACCAGGCACCACTGAGATGAGTCTGGCTCATTTTTCACGAATCTTGGAGCAGGATTGTCCTCCTGACCCCTCCCAATGACAGTGTGTGATCACTCCACTGAGCACATGGTATTGTTTTTGCTCTTGTCAGACAGTCAGGAGCAGCAGAGCTGTGAATAGCAATGTTCAGGCTTCCATTTCTTTATTAACATCTGAGTACAATCGGTCGTATTTACCATTGTCCTCCAGCTTGCTTGCTCTTCTCAGTAATGGCTTTAACAGCTTCTGATTCTGTTTCTGGACTCTGATCTTTTGTCTTTCTTTCCTCTCTTAGAGCACTGTGAAGCTTTGCATGAAGAGCACTCTTTATTCCCCTTGTTCTAGACCCAAGCAGTGCTTTTCTATAGAAGGAAGGTTGGAATTCCCCAGCAGGAATGTTGAGCTGTGTCCAACTGTTGCAGTTTGGTTGGAGCTGGTCTCATAGTCAAAATGAAGAGAGAGATAGAGCCTGGATGGGGTGTAATAAGAAGAATATGAGACCAACAACTGGCCTGTTTCTAGCTGCCCTCTATTTCTCTTCATCAGGTGAGCAGAAACAGTAGAAATGCAATATCGTGACCCCAGAGACAGGACTGTGAGCTGTTGTGCCCCCACATCATCTTCAACTCCATTAAGACCTCACACAGACCAACCATGGAAACCAGCTCAACAGGACTTTTGATTTAAATTCATCCCTCTTTTCCTCTTTGATAAACTGTGATTCAAAGGACTGAAGGGAGTCTTGCTGGCAGATGCATCTGAGGACCATAGCTGTAGATTGAGGGAAGACAGTGGTAAAGCAGAGCAAGCTCAACAGAGGCCCACAGGTGAGGTCCACTTAGGATATGTTACAAAAAATTGGCATGAATTTACTTTTGATTCCCGACTTAATCCCATTTATGATGTGGGGGGTTTTTTGTGTACAAACAGCAGGGAAACAAACCTACAGTTTCAAATGGAGAATTATGAGACCAGGGCTTTGCTGAAGAACTTATCAGAAAACCTGCTATGAATTTGCTGCCTCATTCTGCAATACATTACAGTCTGCATTGTCAAGCAATTACCTATTAGCAATAAATAAATAAAATTGGAATGGTTGAGGCAAAGAAACACAGGTATTGACCACTCTAGTTCTAAAGGTAACTCTGGGCCTGCACATGCAGTTAAGATAATTTGTAATAAAGGCGTATCCTGGTTTTGGCTGGCATAGTTTCTTTTCTTCCTAGTAACACAAATTGTCTAGGAAATGGAAACTTTACCACTCCTATGTAATCCTTCTGTAAAGATCAGATAATCATAAGAACTACTGCATAATAAACCAGACATATCACGGGCCTGGCTGACCTTGGCAGCCCCAGTCTTTTACCAGTGCAGAGTATAAATTCTAACGCCCAGTTTTACTGGGATCTCTTGACAAGATGGGCACCATCAGGGACTTGCTGTGGTTATTCCTCCTAAATGCAGCTCTCCTGGATGCCATCTCACCTAATCTACACAAACAATACTCTTCCCAAAAAGGTAGGAAAAAGGGTGTCTTACGTCATTGTGCTGGGTCTATACATGGCACTCACAGGCAAGTTAAATCAACTCAGTTTAATCACAATTAGATGACAGATTAAAATTAGATAACATGAGGTTGTCTTATTAAAAATATGAACCCATCAATATCACAATTAGGTATTATTTTTCTTGAAGTGAATTTAGTGTGATGAAATTTTCATTGTTTTGCAGTAGTGTCTTGTAGCTAAGTTTGAACCAAATTTTAAAAGAATTCTGACATGAAAGACTGAAAGGCTTTGTTCCTATATATCTGTGGCTTTCAGTATGGAATTAAGAGGGATTATAGTTTATTTTGCTGTAATGCGTATTTGTTTTATAATACTTCAAATTCCACCTTGCAAATATACATGGAACCACCCAATACTTATTTAGCGTTATATAATTTAATGGGAGTGCAGCAGAAAGTTGCTGTGTTGTAGGGTGTCAGGAAATCCCAGGTGAGTGCATTTTACTAACTTGGGACTTTCAGGCATGTAGAATAAAAACTTGGAGACTGTAACAACCCAGCTTGCATGCGTACAAACACAAAACAGTATTGCCATTCCTCAGAAACCAATATTTAGTATTGCTAAGGACTTTCTAAACACTAGCTGTATTTTAAAAAAGCTGAAACAAAAAAATACCCAACAAATGAACAAAAAAGGTATGCCTCTCATTCCTTTTTCACAGAAGATCTCTGAAGTTTTATGCTCCTGCTAGGAATTTCTTCTTACTCAGACACCTCTTTGTTCATTGCTTTTGCAGCTATAAATAGAAAAACAACACCCATTATATTCCTGGGTGGTAGAGTGTGCATTGCAAATTTTGCCCACTGCTTTCAAGAAGACAGTTCAAGAGGTTCAAATTCTAAAAACAGAAAACAGAGAAACAAAAACTAGTCCAAGGGAATCAGAATAGGAGACATTTAAAACAGTGAAATTGTAGAGCAAAGAAACCAATAGGGTCTGATATCTGTCTCACTGTATAAAGTAACTTTCTGTATGTCGGGGAATTACCAAGTACTTTGTGTGTGCTACTCAGATAAAAAAGCCTTGAGAAAGGCACCGCACTTGTGGAACGGTGTATCAGATCACTGACCTTACTAAGCATGTCTCTGATTTCTTTTTGCATTAAAATCATTAATACATTTCTGCAAGTTTTCTTTGTTCTTGTTTTGGGCTTTTTAAACTACTAATTTAATTTTACAGATAAGTCTGTGTATATAAACAACTGTGGTATTTCTAATTACAAGCACACATTTAAGGGTGTTCCTTAATTCTCTGTATTACTCACGCTCAGTCACCCCTTCCTGTAAACTCTGAGTTTTTCACTTTAATTGGTTAACAATAAGACATCAGTGCTTTGTTTACTGACCTCCCAGCAAATTCCATCCATTCCTAGCAAACACAAATTAAGAATTGCCATCAAAAATTCAAATATTAGTCAAAAATCCAGATTATTCTCTTCAGTCTGACCAAACATTAATCTAAATATGCATGTCACGAAAAACAGGTGTGCTAATTGGCAGATTTACCTTCAGCTATCTTTGTTCACATCTTTAATTGGAAAGATAGTTTTGTGGTGCTACCACGCTCTTGTGGAATATGACATTAGTTATTATTTCTTATTTTGCAGAGACCAGAGCTTTTCCCTGCATCCCAGAAGATGCAGCTCTCTTGTGAAAACATGCTTCATCTGAATTTGTTTATCAGATGTACTGTAAATGAAGTCACTGAAAGCTGCCCTGTACAACAAGAATCCAAAAGTAATAGACTCATGTAATCACAGAATCATAGAAAGATTTGGGTTGCAAGGCAACTTTTTTAGAAGGATTTCTTATTGACCAGGGACACAAACTGCCCCTGGAAAGCTTGGACAATCCGGTCTTGGCCTAGCAGAGGCCTGCGAGGGCCTGTAAGGGCCTGTAACCTTGAAAGAATGGAGCCAAAAAGGCGGGAGAAGCCTGAACTCTGTCTTACCCGTCTGTGATTTATGCCAATAGTATAATAGTTTAGAGACAGGTAACCAATTAGGTAGAGTATTCTTCAATAAAAAAAGAAAACCATATTATCAGTATAAAATATATGAATGTGACGAATAAAGGGAAGTACGCCATGAAACTGTATCAGTGAGAGTGCCATTACTGAAGCCTAACTCCTAGATTTTGGGACCCCTTTCAAACTTTAATAAATTTCTGACTTAAACCCTCAAGCAGAAGCAGAGACAGTTTAAAACAGAAGGCCCTCAGAGCCATGTATGACCTTGAAAGTTACCGATGAGGGGAAATCCACAACATTTCTGGGCAACCAAAAAATTAGGACTCATTAGATAGAAAAAAAAGCATTTTGAAGATGTGTCCAAAAATTCTTGGTATTCTTGCTCGTTCCACAGAAGAACACCCTTGAGATTGAGACATTGCTCTCCATCTCCCATGTGACACCAGCACCCCCAGTGCTGGGAGAAACCTGGTCATGCTCCTTCACCCACCAGGGACTCACCTGCTTCTTTCTCTTCCCTCTCTACAGATGCCACCAGAACTGATAGATCCACCTTAATGTCATCTGCTCCTCCAGGTGGGTCTGAATCTGTCCACAATTTTTGGCCAGTGCTTTTGAGGAGCCAATAATTTCTGCAGACTTTGGGGTTTGGTTTTCTCCATGGAGCAACAGAGCCCAGGAAAAGTTCATCATGATGAAGCCACGACTGGCAGTCCAGGTGGTCTGAAAGTCACAGAGCAATGCCAAGTCCCCAGCCAGGGAAGGTGCCTGCTTGAGGTCTCTGTTGGCTGGAATTGGATGTGTTTGGGCCATGAGTGCAGGGTTATATTTTTGGTTGATCCCACCAATGCAAGACCACCCTGCTGAAATCCCCAGGACAGGATGGCACCAATATCCCCAGCCCTGGGAGAAACCTGGCCATTCTCCTTTTTCCACCAGGGCATCACTTCCTTCTCTCTCTTCCTCCCTTGCAGATGCCAAAATTGCACCTGGATTAACTTTCTCTGCTCCTCCAAATGAGCCTGAATTTCTCTTGGGCTTTCTGCCAGCTGCTTTTTACAGAAACAATTAGATCCTCAGAGTTTGGAGTTTAGTCTTCTCCAAGGGAGAGCAGAGCCTGGAAAAAACACAGCAGAATGCATCTGAGACTGGGAGTTGTGGTAGCTTGAAATTTATAGCTCATTTCCGAGGCCCTGGCAAGGGAAGGCACCTGCTTGTGGTTTTTGTTGTCTGGAATTTAGTGTGTGCTGGGAACAAGTGTGGGATTATGTTCTTGGTTGATCCCACTATGAGAAACCCTCTTGCTGACATCCCCCAAGCTCTCCATCTCCCATGTTACAAGGTGGCACCAAAATCTCCAGTCTTGTGAGTAACCTGGCCATGCTCCTTCATCCAACAGGAACTCACTTGCTACATCTTCTTTCTTCCATACAGATGCCACAACCAAAGATACACCAATGTTAAGGTTGTCCACTCCTCCAGGTGAGTCTGAATTTGTCCACATTTTCCTGGATACTCCTCTTGATGGAATAGTTAATGGAGCAGAGGTTTGCGTTTAGTCTTCTGGCTGAGAGAACTGAGAAGGAGTTTTAAACAGCTGAGACTGGGAGTCATGGTGGCCTGAAATTTGTAGACTTGCACCAAGTCATCGGCAAGAGAAGGTGCCATTGTGCTAGAGGCTCTTCCCAGGTTTTCCTACCTCCTTCTTTCGCAGATGCCACCATCAGCCTCGTGAACGGCAACAACCGCTGTGAGGGTCGCGTGGAGATTTCACACTCTGGGGGCCGGGGCACCATCTGTGACGATGGCTGGGACCTGAATGATGCCCAGGTGGTGTGCAGGCAGCTGGGATGTGGCTCTGCTGTTTCTGCAACATCAAATGCCTTCTTTGGACAAGGCAATGGCAGCATCTACCTGGACGATGTTAGCTGTGCTGGCTGGGAGTCGTTCCTCTTTCAGTGCAGCCACCGTGGCTGGGGTGTCCACAACTGTGTCCACAGTGAAGATGCCGGTGTTGTGTGCTCAGGTACCACTGGTTTGTCCGCCTGCATTCTGGGACTCTTTCAGAATGTTGTTTCAGTTAGTTGGAATTCAGTGTGTTTCAGGGGAAGAATGTGGGATTATGTTCTTGGTTGATGAGAAACCCTTTTGCTGACATCCCCAGACTCTCCAGTGCCCATGTGCCAAGGTGGCAGCCACATGCCCAGCTCTGGGAGAAAGCAATCACAGTCCTTCATCCAACCAGGCCTCACCTGCCTCTTTCCTTTCCTCCCCTACAGCTGCTGCAAGCACAACTATACCCAGCCCAACCATCTCTGCTCATTCAGGTGAGTCAGAATTTCTCCTGGGTTTTCTGGCCACTGCTTTTTGCACAAACAGCGGGTGCCTCAGGTGTCTGCTTTTCTCCATAGGAGAAGAGAAGCCAGGAAAAGCAATTTAACACAAGTGGTACTGGATGTGGTGGTTGCTTGAAACTCATAACATGACACCAAGCCCTGGCACACAAGAAAGTGCCATTGTGCTAGAGTCTCTTCCCAAGTTTTCCTTACCTCCTTCTTTTGCAGATGCCACCATCAGCCTGGTGAACGGCAGCAACCGCTGTGAGGGTCGCGTGGAGATTTCATACTCTGGGGGCCAGGGCACCGTCTGTGACGATGGCTGGGACCTCAATGATGCCCAGGTGGTGTGCAGGCAGCTGGGATGTGGTGCTGCTGTTTCTGCAACATCAGAGGCCTTCTTTGGTCAAGGCAGTGGCAGCATCTACCTGGACGATGTGAACTGTGCAGGCTGGGAGTCGTCCCTCTTCCAGTGCAGCCACAATGGCTGGGGCGTCCACAACTGTGTCCACAGAGAAGATGCCGGTGTTGTGTGCTCAGGTACCACTGGTTTGTCTGCCTGCATTCTGGGACTCTTTTAGAATGTTGTTTCAGTTAGTTGGAATTCAGTGTGTTTTAGGGGAAGAATGTGGGATTATGTTCTTGGTTGATCCCACTATGAGAAACCCTTTTGCTGACATCCCCAGACTCGACGTTGCCCATGTGCCAAGGTGGCAGCCACATGCCCAGCTCTGGGACAAAGCCAATCATGGATCTTCATCCAACAGTCCTCACCTGCCTCTTTCCTCCCCTACAGCTGCCACAAGCACGAACACTACTATATCCAAAGCCACTATCACCATTCTTTCTGGTGTTCGAATTTCTCCTGGGTTTTCTGGCCACTTCTTTTGCACAAACAATTAGTGTCTCAGAGTTTTTGGTCGGTTTGCTCCCTGGGAGATGAGAAGCCAGGAAAAGCAGTTTAACATAACTGACACTGGGAATTGTGGTGGTGCGAAACTCATAGTGTGATTCCAAGGCCCTGATGCCACTAAATTTTTTATCTTTTTGCCTTTATGTATTCCCTGTATCCTTTATGCATATATTTGTAGCTGTGTCACTTCTTATTATAACTTAGCTACAGCATTTTCCTAGCAAGGAAAGCAATCTCATTCCAGGATCCCTAAGCAATCTTGGTTCTTCATGGCTACCAAGGCCATAAAAAAGCTCTTCAGGCACATTTTCATCAACAAACTACAGTCCCGTCTGTGGAGGACAGGACTTTGAAGGGACTAGGACTGAAGGGCAATTGCATCACCACCTGTGCTCCCCATTCTCCCTTTCGAGTCAATTATGCTAATTAACCAAGCAGATGAAACTGTATGCACCTACCTGGGGTTGGGTATTTGTGGATCTTTTTCCATAACTGCCGTGGAGGCCTCCAATAAAGTCCACTTTTATATTACCTCCTAT
>VXBU01001470.1:0-13215 GCA_013400315.1 Bombycilla garrulus
GGAGGTGCTACAATGCAACAAACATACCCATTGTTTTTGCTGTTATTTTATATAAAAAAATATATTCAGTTTTGCTGTGCTGTTAAACAATATTGTTCTTTTTTCATTGACATCTGAGAGCCTGTAGAGTCTGTAAAATAAATTTTTAAAAAAAGTGAAAGGCAAACATTGCATAAAACATACTCATAGTGATGGGATATTTTTTTTTTTAAGCAAGTCTTGAAATTGCACTGACTATCCAAACAATGATAAGAACTTGCTTACTTTTATTTAAATTTATTTAGAGATTTTAAGATTTGGCCTTTGCGTTGAATAGAATCCCAACAACAAATGATTTACCCTGCAGTCCTATTTGAAATAAATTATTCTGCTTTGTCTCACAAGTAACATCAGGAAGAGCAGATGGACCAGCTTTGGGATGATGGACATTTTAGTGAACTGAAAGGTAATTAAAGAAATACACTGGTTTAAAAAGTCTAAGCAAGTCAGGAAAAATTCTGTCATAAAGTAAGAGCCAAATTATTGTCTATCTGATAAAAATATGTATTAAATACCTAATATTCAGAGAAGATAAGTTATAATAGTCTTTTTCTTTCCTTCTCTTTTGATTTTATGAAGCAATCTTTAAAAGTCTGAATAATGAATTCACCTTCAGTATAAGTTCCATGTATCAAAAGAAGTCTCTAGCTTTCTTCAAAGCATGGTTTGTTCCTGCATATCTACCACCAGCGGTAGATGGCTAGTGACTGAAGGTCTAGCTATCTGTCCTGCAGCACTAATTAGGATTATTAGAGGTGTGTGTGCCAGACTTAAATGTTGATTTCTGTTTTAAACCTGTTTCTGCAACTGCATGGTTAATGTCACAGCTTTGCAGACATCAATACAAATTCTGCTGACATCCAAGGTTCACTGCAACACACCTGGAATGGGTTGCACGCAGAAAAGTGAATATTCTAATTGAAACTGGTTAATTAGTCTCAGTCTGTACTCAGTGACAGATCAGCACTTGCAAAGACTAATTTTTCCCAGCTATTTTGGATGAACCACCTTTTTAAAGTGTTTTTTAATTTTTTTTTTATTTGCCATTCTCTTCTTTGTCTAAGTTCTGCTGACTCCCAGCAGTTTTCTCACGTGGACCAATCTCAGCTCCCTAGGGCAAATGGTCTCTCTGGTCACAGAGAGGTCTCTCTGGATACACCAGTCCTCCATCTCTCAGAATTTCACTATAATTATCCACATCTATCGTAGCATAGGTTGTCCAGTTGATTATCAATCTGGACATACTTTTAGTTTTTTAATTTATTGCTTTATCCATACCCATGGAAACATTAGCAAGAGTAGCAATTAGTAGCAAAAAAAAAATAAAAATATTTCATGCTCTCCATCTTTAAAGATCGTATGCACACATTACCAGTGCATCTTCCTACTTGCAATAGTAGGTGGTGTTTGAGAACACTTTTACAGATTTTGATGGGCTAAAGACATCCTGCTTTTTAGTCTATTTTCTGTCAGATTGTCAATCACACTCCCAGCTTCTTCATTATGTCACTTGCACAGCTCCATTAATTAGATTTTGTATTTTTCTAGCTTTCAAATCTTATACTTTAGCTTTAGTTTACACTTATCTCTTCCTGCCAGCTACAGAGGGAGCTGGATGACTGCTTCAAACTAGATACTTAGCTTCTAAGCAGCTAAACTTGGAAGATACTTCACACTCCTAATACTTTCAATTCCCAAACAGAGACTCTAAGGAAGGATTGAGTTATGGAAAAGAGGGGGCCTCCATCTTCTTAATATGAGGCCAAGTTAAATTAAACTGCCAGAAGTTAAAGTATTCAGTCACCAAATGTTTTTTGACAGCATTGATAATTGAAATATAGATTCAAAGAGATTCTTTGTACATAAAAGAGAGTACTTTTTTAGTCAATGCTATCTTTAAAACTGAGAGAAAATTTCAACACACCTGTTGTAAGCTGATATGTTCTGCAATTTATTTTGCAAACAGAAAAACTTCCCTCTCCCTAAAGGGACTAAAACCTTATGAAGCCACTGTTATCTTAGACACATGTTTATATAGGCCGGGGAAAGCAGGGAGTTTTAAACACAAGCATATTAGCTGTTACTCTCAGTTATGTTAGAGGATTAATTGTATCCTCCGCAAAGGTCGGTGTAGCAGGCAAAGGTTGTGAAGAAACCGCTTTAGAGATGGCTGTCTCCTGGATAAATTAACTGGTGCTTTATCTTGATTTTGGTTTATTCTATATTCCAAAGAAGTTTAAGTAGGTGAATACCACATCCAATAAATACAGATTACTCAGCTTTCGTTGAAAACTGATCTTCTCCACAAGGGAAATCTGTGGTAGACTTGTTCCTTAAACACAAGGAAAATGCTTCATTTCACAGTGCAGACAAATGGGGCATAAGTCGGGTACTTCATCAAAATGGACAACTTAAGCAGTGAAACAACTCATACTCCTAAAGCACTGATTATGCTTCCCTATTTTTAGTTTAAACAAATAATTGACTGTCTTTGTTGGGTTTGTTTTCATTCCTTTAAAAAACACATGCTTAGAATTATGCTCTCTAAATCCTATATAACTAAAGCGAGAAAAAGAGAATTCATCCTGAAAAGCAATTAACTACGTTTGATTGATCAAGTCCTTTGGCACAATGATGCCAGGACATGAATTCTTGCACGCACTCATATTGTGAAGAATAACATGTGGGGGTTTGGTGGGGTTTTTTATTGTTGTTGTTGTTGTTCAGGTGTGGTTGGTTTGTTTTGTTGTTTAGGTTTTTTACTTATATTTTGTAGAATTTTACTTGTCAAATTCAAGTTTGAGGAAGATATTTTCAACCACCAAGACTGGTCACAGTATATTATTAGCAGTTATTGTTTGCTATCATTGCTGAGGATGAAAGGTGAAGAAAGAAAAAACTATGGCCCTCTCCAGAATACTGCTGTAAGGAAAAACCAGCAATCACACTTTAGCACAGGATAACTGTAAAATCTAATTCTAAGCATGTCATTGTGACTATAGAACAAGAAATGTGCTGTATATGTCACTGGGGAAAAAGAAGACAGGATGTCCTGCTAGGCAGCAGGACAGAAACCACCATGGAAACCAGTTCTGACAGATAGAAGAAAACAAGCTATTCTCTGCTGCTGTGTCTCTGAACAATACTGAAGAAGAGTAGAACAGAAATACTGATCCTTTTTTGCTCAGTTTATAACTTCATAAAGCATAGGTGCAACCGGCTTAGCAAGCCACGCACTTCCCATTGAAGGTCTACTAGCTTTTACTCATAAAGTAATTGAGATCATTAATATCAAAGCACTTGATAAAAAAATGTCCATATTGGATTATGGCTGTATTAATAAAGAATCTAGTTTCAAATTGTTACAAAGCAAAAAGCAGAGCTCAGTGAACCAGCTCCCTAAACTAACTTTTTTTCATTGACAACCTTGAAGAAAAAGGTTTATTATTACTTCAAAGGGGATTCCAAAAGATCAAAGAAAATTGTATATATCAGAAAGGATATACTTGAGAGTGTAGGACTTAGAACTTAAAACTATGTTAAAAAAAGTCCAATAACAAAAATCAGTCAGTTCTACTCCAAATCCATGACATCAGTGAGGCGCAGTAATGAATACAGATTGATGCCTCAGTATGTCTTCAGGAAAAAATGCTTTATGCCCCTGGAGCAGGAAGCCTGAGTCAAAATTCTTCAAAAACATTGAGGTTACATCTTAGAAAACAGAGTTTAAGGGAATGATATCAACAGCAACATGAAAATATCAAGAAATAGATGAAAGCTGAGGAACCTAGACACTCATGTAAAAATAACACATTCCCACAGTGAAGCAAAAAAAAAAGTAAAACGTAAAAGATCCATAGGCAGAAAAAATCCTTTAACACCAATAAAACTATTTTAAAAACAAACCCAAAAAACAGAATGTTGAAAGATTAGTAAAAATTTAAATATTGCTTTAGGCCACAGAAGACTTAATTTTAGACAGAAGACTGGATTTAGAGAAAATTTCATCACAGTGTGATAAACACTAATTATGTTGCATGAATTAAAGAAAATAAAAAAAAAATCCATAAAAAATTGGGAAAGAAGACTGAAAAAACTTTAATACAAGATACAGACTGACTATATCTTGTATTAAAGACAGGTATAACATCTTCATATGATCTTCTCAAGAGAAACTTCATAATAAAGCAATGTTAATGAAGAAAAAAAGATAAGGTCATCAGTGATTTTCTAGGTATTGGCTGATCATATTTCCCAGTGTTCTCCAGTTATCTGAGAGAACTCAAGTGGGTAAGATACTCATATCAATTGGTATTCATCTCGGTGTTGGTTCTGATTGGATTTATTCAGTTTTGTCCTTTTGTGTGTCTTCTTCTTTTTAAAATTCTTTTTTAATGTCTATAAACACAGTAAAAAAACAGACCAGAACTACCTGAATTGATTATCTGAGCCTTAGGAATGTTTGTTATTCTTTTTACATTAGAACTACTGGTCTGTTAGAGCTGTACATCAAGAGAAATAAAACTTATTTTCTATCAGGACAAAAATGTTATTGAGTTTAAGTGCCTTCCTGTAGAACCATAATAGCAAGTGAACTCCAACTTCTTTTCTATTGATCTCTTTGAATTAAATGTTTGCCAAAAATGATCTTAAAGTGTTCTATCAGACTCTTCAGTACATCTATGAAACAGACATACACAAACTTAAACATTGCAGTAAGCCTGAAGGAGGTGTGTATATCAGTGCATATGTTTCCATATGAAAACAGTCTAAAAATGCATGCCCTTAATGTTAGAAAATAAAAAACCAAAATCAACAAGGAAGATACTCAATGTGATCAGTTAGGTAGTGTTTTTGAAGATAGCTAAATTCAACCAAAGTCCTATGCTGTTTGTCTGGAGCTTATCCTTGGTCTTTCCCTGAATCAAGCTCAAGGTGAACTAGGAAGGATGGTTTCCAGACCCTGTACATCATGTTTTACATGAGCAGCCATGGGGGTATTCAAGATTATGGAGAAATTTGGCAAAAATCTGGCCATAAGGAGTTAAAATCTATAGTGTCAGAATAATATATTTATCAAAGCATAATGAATTTATTTGGCGCTTTTTTTCTGGATTTCCATTGGGCTATTATTACCAGATCTGACTATTTTAATTTGTGTGGATACAAATCTAATACTTGGAAGCGACCTTACTATCTTAGAATCAAATATCCTGTTTCAATAAATTTTCATTTAGATTAGTTTGATACTTCTTAGAATAATCGAGTTGGAAGAGACCCAAAAGGATCTTCAAGTCCAACTCTTAAGTGAATGGCCCATATAGGGATCAAACCCATGACCTTGGTGTTATTAGCACCATGCTCTGACCAGCTGAGCTCACCTCAGTGTCACTTGATGAGACTTGTGACACTTTACAGGCCATAGCCCTGACAGTTCAGCAACAAGCAGAGAAGTATATTTTCAAAATAGTTACAGTGAATTAAAAGTATAATTGCCTATCATGTAAGCTCTGTAGGACCTCTCTTTTCTCTTCTGCTTTTGCTTTGTTACATTGATCTGAAGTGTGACAGAGATTGTTCTAATTCAGAAATAAAATACATTAATTCTTTTGATCAGTCTACATTGTAGTGACTGAATAAGTTTCCACCTTAACTCTGGTATTGACATCTCAATATCAGGCGGAGAAGGAATAAACCATCAGTTATAATATTGCAAGTCAAGGGATCTAATAGAAAGTCTTTCATAGATTTCCGATCAGAAACCTAATGTACATAAAAGATATGATTTATTTCTTAAAATGCATGTGCTTTCCAAGAGAAAAAAGCTGTTTCTTGCGTTGAACAGTGGAGATTATAATGATATTGTTATATGATAAAAATGATGTTAAACTCCTATCAAATAATATGCAGGGTTAAATTATGAAATAGTTGATGTGTCCAGACACATTTTTGCTCTTGAAGTTATATGTGATTAAGTATGAAAAAATGAAGTTTTTCCAGAAAAAATAAATATCTTTTTTCCTTATTCCATTCCAGTGTTTACAGGTTTGCCTCTTTTGGAGCTCTCCTATTGGTAGGTAATTATGTCTTGTTTAAGCATGATGGACAATGTAATTACAACACCATCATGATCACTAGCTTTATTTTCCTGTCCTTTACTTCTTGTGGTTATTACTACTTACCCCTTCATTCCTTCATTTTTTGTTTTTTTTTTTTTTTCTTAAATTTTAATTTATTTAAAATACTACCTTTCAAATGTGGAGATTTTCTCAACAAGAGCGGTAAAAATACTATTCACTGTTTATTCCTTCTGTGTCTTTCTTGTGTACATTATACCTTTATTTAGGTTTTTTTCCTCTTTAAGAAGCAACTAATGGTAAATCCTGTAGGATAGTTTGCATTTACCATCTTCATTTAAAATGTGGGAAAAAGCCCCGACAAACCAAACTATATGCACAGCTTGGGAGAGAGATAGAGCCTCCTAATGACATAACATCTAACAGGCCAGACAGAAAGTATGAATCCTTGTCCCCTCTTGTTTTTGTTGCTGTTATTCTTATTCTTATTCTTATTCTTTTCCTCAGCAGTGCTTTGTGTTTATTTCATATTTTCAAAATATTTTGATAACCACAGAAGCTAGAGATAAAAAGCTATTTTTTTCATAATCACTAAAGCTGTTACTGTTAATAACTAATTTAGACATGAATGAACAGAACACCTTCTAAAAGAGTTGTTATTCCAATGTGACCTAATTTAATCTGAAGTTTGTATTTTTTGTGCCGCTGTCTTCTAGCAAATCTTGAATGCATTATGTTAATTAAAACATCCTCATGTTAATCTGAATGTAGAATTTTTACTACCTACTTATCATTTTTCTGCATTAATCTACTAATATCTGAATAGTGCAATAAAATCTGATATTTCTACTCAAAATCTTAAGACAAAAATAAATAATTCCTTGGTTTATGATCAGGGGACAATCTGAACATAGATACATAGATGTGTTGCAAGCATTCTTAAATGGAGGAAATGAAAAGCTACTCCAGACAGAATGACATTAAAAGAATGAAGTGAAATACACTATGTCAAAAGTTTACTGTGAAAAATCCACACACACTTTTCATATACCAAAAGCAACACAGCATCCAGATCATATTTGAAGTACAATAGCACCAATACCCCTGTTGAGTTGAGAAGAACATATTGAAACACAGTTTATAGAAGCCCATCAAGAATAAAAAGTAATATATGAATCAAGCAGAATAAGCTAATTCAGAAAGTAATATTCTGTTCTCCAGCTGTTATTTCAATAATTAAATAAAGTGCCTATATAAAAGCTCATACCATGCAATTAAGCAGCTACTTTGAATAATGTGATCACAGAAAATTTTCTGGCATTTCCACATTAAGCAAACAGTACACTTGCTTCCACTGTGCAAGGCTACAGCTGAGTTTGGGCTTTGGTGACCCTGGGGAACAGCCAGGGCTCTGCAGAGCCGCCAGGCTTGCAGAGTGTAAGCTTGAAAGAGGAGTGGAGACCAAGGCACCAGATTGTTTGGGTGAGAGTCTTCTCCTCCCCCATTGAAGCTGTATCCGAGCATTTATAAACACTTGTGTCACCAGTTGTGTCAGCTCTTTCCCAGCTAAACAATCACCATTTTTATAAAACATTGTCCTCAAATAGAAATGAGTAAAAATCTTAGAAAAACAGCCATCTTTTGTGACACCTGTAGGCCTCTTTAGGCTGTGTGTGTCTAAATAAAAACCTACTACTCTCCTTAGAAGATACTCATACTCTATGGAAAGAAATCCTACCTGTCTGAAACCACTAAAGAAAGAATTTACCTCATCACTACTAACGACATCATGTCGCAATACCCTTATTTGTCCTGGGAGTTTGAGATATTCCAGGACATTTATTCAGATTCTGAGTGACTGATATCTTTCATTATATCCAAAATTATTTCATTCATAGGGAACAATATGACTTTTGTTGAATTTTATTCTTTAACATCTTAATTTTTCATTACAAATTTTGTCAAGTTTCATTAAAGATACTCAACATTTCTTTTCTATAACTAGCTTTGAGATCTGACCATACTGTTCGCCAAAATAAGTTATTCAATTAGCTTTGGTGTTATTTGCATTTGGGGAAGTCTACCTAAGGCTGATCTTGCAGTACTACAACTCAAAAAATTTAAAATGTTTTTGAAACACTATTCTGCCTAAATTAACTTTTTTGGTAAACTTTTACTCAATGAGTTTACAATGTTCTTAAATCAATTCTCAAAGATTTGCAACAGTCTATTTTTATTAGGAATATATCTTCTGTCTTTCTGACACACTCTGTAGTTCTGAAAACATGCAGCTTCAAAGGACAAAGAGATTGGGCAGAACCTTTAAAGGGGATTTCCAAGCCCAGCTATTCTTTGAACATTTTGTAACTTCTCTGCAATTGCCTTTCTACAGTTCGCTTGGTTTGGACCTACAACCAGGTCACTGAGCTGAAAGCAAGTAATTTTTCTACCCTGCATTGATTCATTTCTCAGTGCACAGCCAATGTAAGATAAAGGGATGATCAATTTGAATAGAGTCAAGTAAAAAGACCAGGGGATGAATGTTGGAAAGTAGAATTTCAGACTAGGTTGAAGGCAAAAGGAAAAGGGAGATTATGGGCAGGATGCTGGGGCAAACTGTCGGGGAGAAAAAACTCAATGCTGGCCTGGGTCAGTTTGCATTTTAAAACTAAAACTTTGAGGCTGAATTTAATTTTTAGAATATTCTGAATGCAATTTCAACATTAATAGAGTAAACTACTTAGGTTTTTTTGTGTATCAAATTTTCAATTCTTCTTACTTCAAACCATATTCTGATAGATTTAGCAGTCTTGATGTTTGCTTGATTTTACAGTCCCTTGTTTATGATTTATTTTCTCAATTAAGGGATAAAGTAAAACTTTGTGGGGATAATTTATACCATGATACCGTGATAATGTGAATGACTAGCAAAAGTGTGTTGTGCCACCTTTAGGTGTTTCTCTTTCCTTTTTCTGTAAAAGGATCTTAAATTACATACTGAGATCACATATTTAACACATTAGTGGCTAAATTAGATTAATTCCATCCCTATTACTTTTTTACTGTGCAGATCTGCTAGGCTTTTTAGGTATAGTGAGAGCTGGACCACAGAAAGCAAACTGATGCCAAAGCTTCCTTTTAAGATATTGCATAGTAAGCTCCATCCCTTCCTGGCTGACCTAGGTAACAAGTTTTCCATGCTGGTCTATTAAGTGATCAGACCTAAAGTCCCTGATATCACAGCTCTACAAAGCAACATGGAGCCTCAAAATCAAGAAGAAGGTACTCTTCTTCTATGCAGCTGTAGTCACTGAGGCAAACGAAGCTATGCTGCTTTACACAATTTTCAGGATCCTGATACTGCTTTTTGTAATTTCCTCATGTGTTGAAGCAAGTCTTACTCCCTCACTCCCTTGGTACGTGCATTCAGTGACTCTAATGTTCAGATTTAACAAAAGGTAAAATGTTAGATCCCAGATAGACATGTGTGTGGTTAGCCAGTAATTTTTACTTTTCCTTTTTCTTATGTTCAGAGTTGTGATGCCTATGTGATGGATGCACTTGACAGGAACAAACCTTTATAATACTCTAAAAGCAGACATTAGTACAACAACCCAAACCACATTCATTATTAATAATTGACGTTCATTCAGCATTGGCAAACATTGATTATAGGCTTAAATGGAAGTTTTCTGCAATATTGATTTGCATGCTTTTGACTTGAAACTGAAAACAGAGTGTACCTAGTGGAAGTTGGTCACATTCCTTAAAAAATAGGCAGTCATTAAGTTTCAGGGATTCACCACTCCACTGTCTTGTTTTTGTGGGATAGATTGTATGTCCTTGGAAAAATATAAAAAATATGTTAAACCTTGCAAACTTTTAAAACAGACTAGGATAAAAAAAGCCACAAAAACTTGCAATAGATTTTGAAATTATTTTTGTTTTATGTTGGGAAAGATGATTTGCTGAAGATCTATCTTGAAAAAAAATAACAAGGGAAATTAAAGGATTTAGGGTGAGGGGAAAGGAGATAAGTAATATTAGCTATTAGTAGGAAAGGCATTGTGCCAATAGGTTTTCTTCTTGATTCTGCTGCTTTATACCAGTTTCGCAGCAGTTCTCAATCTCTGCCTGAAAAACAGAGTTTCAAATTTGTGTAAAGATGGAAAAATTTTGATGGATGAAGCACTTAGGTAATTGTTCCTATATTACTGGAGCACAATGTGGGACTGGAAATAAATGGTAGGTTTTGGAGATGATTCCATTTCCACTAAATGTCTGAAATAGAAGCACTGATTTCAGTTGTCATTAAGCAGTTCTTCAAGAAGTTTCTCTCTTTTTTTGTGCTAGTTTTAGTAACAGCACTGAGCTTTCTTTAAGAATGACCTCCACTTCTACCTCTAAAGTAATATTGAAAAATGTCAATGAGATCTAAGTGTAGACTAATCTTTACTATTGACTTGAAACTTGTTAGTAGGAAAATTATTATTGCTGAATATAATTTGACTTGATGGTTTATTTGTGACTGAATGTCTTTTTAGAAGGTATCTAAAAAGTTTGAAAGAACACACAAAAATATTTTAAATGTTAAAATAATAAGTGAAATCAACCAAAGTGCTTTTGCTGTCTAATCATTAATCCTTCTTTACTCAGTCAAATGAGGGTTTTAAAAATAATTATGGCAAAAAGCTTACATCTTTCCTACTGGCTAATGTATGTTGATGAAGTGATATACAAAAGTATATAAATACTTTATTTAAAAGATGGCACAGATAAAAGTGAAATGATAATATAAAAAGAAAAAAAAACAACCTCACAAGAGGGGCAAAAATATTTCAACTTGCAACACCTGGGAAGAAGACATGGTAAGAGGAGAGGCAGTCACCATCCTCTATAATTCAGCTATGTAGCCCAGTCTTTCATTGTAGAGAGTTTTTGTCCTAATATTTTAATTTTTAGTTGTGAATATAACAACTGTATGAAAGTTTTCACCAAATGTGAGGGAGATAATAACACTAAATACGAGAAGTTTAGCACACAGAAAGTTTAGCTGGGTGAAAGAGTAAGGGGTGATTGCCTTTGACATAGAAGAAAAAGTTCTCTTCAGTTAACTGCAAAAAATATTTGAAGGGTTAACTGTTCTGATAGTGTGGTCTTTGCCAGTTATAGGGCCTGTGAGATTTCTAATGAACTTGCAAAAAAGTAAGGGATAAAAACTAAATTGCACTGATTTTACATCCTGAATGAACTGCCATATTTGTACTGCAAGGTACTTTCAAATGAACATACAAGTCAGATGTAGCTTTCAATAACAAAGACGTGATTCTATTATTCTATGTACTTTCTACATGCTTTGATTCCATCATTTTGCCAGATAAGGGTAATGAAAACAACAGAAACTTCTTTTGCTTCATAACTCTTTGACTTAAAATATAAAAAATGTTAACTCCATGCCCGAGAATTTCCCTAAGACTCCTGTTATGACAGGCAAAAGTCAAACTCAGCAAGATTAATGTATATTAATCAAACCTCATCTAACTGAAACCTAATATGACAAGCAACTTTACAGTTATTAGTGTTTCAGTTCTGTAAAATGGTTCTAAGTAGGGATCTAGATCTCAAATATCTACTAAACACTATTGATGTTGAATGCATAAAAATTTCCACAAATATGCTAAGTCTAAGTGATCCTTTTTTTTCCTCTCCTGAAATTTTGTAGAGCAGAATTCTAGCTCTCATTTGATGCAGTCAGCTAGAATAGAGAACATAACTTTTCACTAAAAAAGTGACATTTAAGCCCACATCAGTTTTCAGTTCTGCTGAGGACTTGTCTGTAAATAGCCCAGAGTTGGGCAGGTGTGGTTATGTTTGGGTGGTTTTGTTGGTGGTTTTTTTTTAATAAAAGCCTGCCACTAAAATCTCTGATATGAGAGGAAGAGACATTTATTTGTGGTTTATTTTCCATAAAAATACAAGTAGGTCAAGGTGATTAAGATTCCTCATATAAGAAGTACCTCTTAAAGACCACAACTGTTTCTCTTGTTCTTTTAGTGACTACACTTGAAAAATGCACAAAACTATGCAGAAGGTCAAAAAACTGAGGGTCTGGTCCACCCGGAGTTTAATGGCAGATCACTTCTAGCTGCTTTTTTTTTCTCAGTGACTGGATGATATAGGTTTCCAATAAAATAATAGAACTGATCTTTCTTTTCCAGCACCTGTGCTCTGTATGATTTAAAACCAATCAGGCAGTAACTGTATGTTCATTATTGGCTCATACAAGAAAGGAGCCTGATTCATAGTAGGGTTAAAAATCCCCCATACTTCAAATTGAAATGAGTTGGGAGTATTCTTTTTGATCATACAGTGCTTCTCAAAGACTAATTGCTCTATGCAAGTACCCACACTTACCAGATAAATGTCTTGAACAGTCTGGGTTCATTCACTCTGAGCTTTAATCCGTTCATTTAAAATAGAAATAATATTTGCACCTAGCTCAGCACAAGGACAAAGCATTTTTTGCGTAATGATATGGTTGCTCTAAGAGAAATCACTGAAGAGTCACAATAAGAAATAATAATTCCCAGTAGTTCAAGTCTTGCTATTTATCTCTATAACCATTGGTTTTCTCAATAAAATAGTTATATCATAAATTAATGGATTACATTTGAAAACAAATTGCATTACTAATTGTTTTCCAATAAAAAGGGAACGTTTTACTAAATAATTTTATTCACACAGTTGTATTTTTCCACTTATTTTGATACAAAATGTTGTTTTCTCACTAAGTGCCTAGAATGTAGAATAGTATTAATTTGCTGCTATTTGTGATTATAGAGAAATATCTGTGCCGCAATGCAGTCTTTCAGTCTCAACTGACAATGGAAACATACTTCTTATAAATATATATATTAGAAAAACGAGGAAGATCCTGAATAATTTAGTTAGTGAGCAAGATGGGGAACAGCACTAATAGCAAAAAAGAGAGGAACAGAGTTGAAAATCATAGACTATCCTGAGATGGATGAGACACACAAGGATCATCAAGTCCAACTCCTGGCCTTGATGATTGATAATTAAGAACCTAATATCACCT
>VXBU01001470.1:16093-31316 GCA_013400315.1 Bombycilla garrulus
TAAATTTTCAAATTAATGAAAACAGTGAAATACTTCTTAAATTTGTACTTCTTCATCATAGAAAATGTCACAGCTAAAGATGAAATGCAAGATACGATCAATCTGGTAGAAATTATATATCTTGGACAAAACTTAAGCTGCAAACAATGATAACTGAGCATGAAATACAGATAGTAGGCTGGGCCACACAACCAGTATGGATGAGCATTTATAAAGGCCACATGCAGGTGCAGCTTAAGCATTAAGGATTTCTCATAGACCAAAGTAGTCCATATAACTTCACTGAATTTCATAAGCTTGAAAAAGCTGTGAGGCCTAAAAAAAAAAAAAAAACCAAAAAAAAACCATGTAAATTTTGTACCTCAGATGTGACATGCTGAGAACAAATACTTCTGGCCAGCAAAAAAATGCACTTGTTGTTTTAGGAAAATAAATTGATTTGTTACAATTTAGATATTTCATAGAAATTTATCTCTATAAAATAATGCCATTACTTTTCCTCCTTTAAATCAGACATTTTATCATTCCTCATTGGCAATTACAGTTTCAAACTTTGCAACTACAGTTTCAAACCTTGCATCATTTTCTTTTCTGTCATTGAGACTGGTGGTTTATTTTTTTAGCAGACCTTGTTTACACCTATAATGTACTTTTTTTTTGCATTGTATCTTCAGGCTTCATTGTGCCTTGGAGGATGTCAAGCTCTGTAATTAGAGAATCTCTTAACTGCAGAGCACTAATGGCAGTCACTGCAACTGTCAGCAGTTTCTCACTTTTCACATGAGGACACTGTTTGCTAATTGGATTAAGTCTGGTTCTGGCTGTAATCTCTGTGAGCCATAGTTAGAGAAAGAACTGTGATGCCACACCTGGTTTGTGGGCTGGAAGGCGATGAGCACTGCTAATAAAATCTAATTTAAAGCACAACCCATGCACATAATTAACTATGCCTTATTTCCTTGATTAAAAATCTGCTTATCATTGATAATGGCTCAACTAAAACACAATGTAATATTTTAAGGTAGAGTAGGCACTTACATTACTTGAATAAGATACTGTTTAAATGTGCTGAGTGAGTTTCTTTTGTGTGGCATGGCTGCTCTTTTTGAAAAAAGAGGCAAGTAAAGTTCAGAGGTTTGCAAGTTGGAATTTTTTCTGCAGTGGAAAAATTGAACAGAGAGAGATACTTTTCTAATAAAACCGAGTCCACTTCTTACATCTCTCTTTCTCAGAGCAGTACCACAAAATTCCATGAGAGAGCTGCTCTAGAAACCTAAGATGGCCAGCACCCTGCACAGAAATTTTTTATTTCCCTTGACTTATCCCATTGTGAATGTTTGACATCTCTCGATTTTTGTTGATTTTACAGTTTCCTATTTCAATCCTTTTCTGCCCTTTCACAAATGTTGATAAATAGATACAGCTGAAGCAATTCTCATCCCTCTGCCTTTCCAATAAGATCAGCCTCTGGTCATGGTATCTGTTGTTTGAGTCATCATTAGAATTTAACTCTACCCTTACTGAGCATGAGAGGAAGGCAACATAAATAAGGTTTATGATTGCTCAGCTATGAACAACAAGCTATCTGTGAGTATACACCCTCTGGCATAACAATACACACACACTGTTGGGTGATTTTTTGAATCTTTATAGTTCCTAATAAGACATGGATTCAAGGCTTATGTTCAATAGTACTGCAAGGGAGGATAATAAAGAACTGATGACTCTGCAGAGGTTTGGAAATTCAATCTAAAGACAATTCAATCTAAGGAACATTGATCTGACAAGGATAAAGGAAAGAAAACAGACTACGGAGCCTAAAAACTGTAAAAGGAATTTTGGTACATCATGCAGAAGGAGTAGTGGGAGAATTTAAAGATGGGTTGAGAGATTATGTACAGTAAGAGAATAGCCAATCTTTATTTGTAACTGATGTAATGGCTGAATTCTTGAGGGACACATACAAGAGCTAAAGAGCTAAGAGATAAGCACATCCCCTTTCCAAACACAAGAAAAAGTGTTTTTCATCTTGTCTCTGGTTTTGTCTGTGTTTTATACCATCTGAAATATCTTGGAAGAATGTCATTTAAAATCCTACTGCATATTTTAGATAGTGCATCTACCTAGTGAGTGACTACAACCAAATCAGCTGGGGCTGATTGTCCAGCAATAGTTGAAGAAGCTCAAGGTGAAAGAGGTGTCCGCTCAAGATCTTGAGAGCCACTGTGAGGAGCTCATCAGCAGTGTTGCAGTAAACCAACTCAGAAAAATCATGAGAAAAATCATGGAAAGGCCTTGTCTGGCTGTCTATAAAAAGGTAAAATAAAGTTATTTTCTACTACATTGCAGAGCAGTCACTTTCTGACAAATATAGAAAAAATGTGATGTAGAAAGCAAATGCAAAATTGGTTCTTGGACTAGTGTGCTCTGAACACAGAGTTTAATAATACCCGTGCGAGAGAGACTGTAGATGTAGCATACTTTAGTGATCTGTCTTTGTAATGCATTTTCACTTTCTGAAAATTTATGAATGTGTTTAAATTAATGAGATTAAGCCTCATAGTGTACACTGCCCTGTGATCTCCTGTATTTGTGAAATATAAGAGTAGTTTATGTGATAGTTTTGGCTCAGACTAACAAATATTCTTTCAAAAGAACCTCCTAAACATAGCTTGGGAGCAATGTACAACAGGGATTTGCATCCAGTTACTGTGCTTCAGGTAATAAGGTTGTTTGACACTGGGGACACAGGCCATTCTGTGCAATCTGACCTCACACACTGAAATTCATTCCAGGCATGATCACTTTTACTGGTACACTTATGAACCCTGGATAGTATCTGGCTGAGATGGAGTTAATTTTCCCCAAAGCAGCACTCACAGTGGTGTACTTTGTTTTGGGAGCTAGAAAGATGTTTATATCTATTGATTTGGCTGAACAGGGCTTTCCAATGTCCCCCACCACCACCAGTAGGCAGGGGGTGGACAAGATCTTAGGATGCAACATAGCCTGGACAGCTGGCCTGAACAGACCAAAGGGTATTATATACAATGTTTGCTCCACAATAAAAGCTAAGAGAAGGAAGTGAGGGACATTTGTTATTGTACTGTTTGTCATCCAGGACAAGCATTGAAGCCCTAATTCCAGGGAAGTGGCTGGACATGGCCTGCTGATAGAAAGCAGAGAATTAAACTTTTGTTTTCATTTGCTTCTGCACGAGGGCTTTGCTTTTCCAAAATGCCTTTCTCTTGACCCATGAGGTCTTTCTGTCTTACTTTCTCCCCTTCCCATTCTGCCAAGGAGTGGAGTGCCAGAGTGGTTTAGTGGGCACCTTGTGTCCAGCCGAGATCAACCCACCAAAATCCACATCTTAAAAATCACAATCATAAATCTCTATTTCGAACTCTGCAGTTGAACTCTAACGGAACACTAGAATAGTTGCCTTTCAACAGTCTCTCTGGAGGTCTTACCATCTATTGTTAGATTTGCATATATAATATGATCTTATATATGATGCATATAGGGTGTGTCAGCTGAATTGTCTGAGCCATTTTGTCTCTAATTTTTTGCTTTACATGCTAACATTTTCTTCTGCAATGTTCATCCCTACACTGTCTGAGTAGGTTCTACCTCTCTGAACTTTTGACTTCCGTATATTCTGATGACACTGACTTGTGATTCCTTGCGAACCATTTTTTCTTCACTTTTTTTGTTCCACAAAGAGACAGAATGGCCCCTTAAAGCCTTGGACTAAGTCCTTTTGATAACTCAGCTCTTGCAAATGTTTTGTCTATAGACCGTGACTTTTAGTTTGTGAAGTACTGTAGGCAGCAGTTTTACAGGTACTTGTCAATCTATTTTACTATATTCCTTGCCCTTGCTATTTTTTGTTTCCCACTGGCTGTATTATCATTTTAGTTTTATTTTCTTTTTAACCCCCAATGTTTTCTCTTTTCTATAAGAAAATAGGAGATTTTAAACTTAGCGTATTAAAGGCTTTCAAGTTCCATTTTTATAAATCATGAATACTATTAAGACACTGAAACTGCTGAATATCATTGTAATTTTATCACTGCAATAGCAGACCCTCTAGTGTTGGACTACTAAAGTGCTAGAGTAGAAGAGTCTTTAGATAATTTTAAAAGGTGAAGTGCGTGATGTGCTTTGCATGTTCAGTTAGGTTTTCCTTAATTTACTGTGATGAGTGCTTTATATGAACTACAAATTACATATGTATCTATGTATGCATATATGCAAATATTTATGTTGTCCAAGTTCAATATTCCATTGCTGTAAAAGTGTCTGGTAAAATAACCTGCATTTAAAAGACCACCAGTCCATGAAAACATTCTATTCTCAGTAACCATATTGTATCACATCATCTTCATATTTGAGAAAACTTGGAATACTCCTACATTGTAAGGAAAGAGCCAAAAGAGAAGTTGTATGACTACTATATTGTAGCCCTTCCCTTGGTCCTGAAGGCTAAATTGGCCAGCCTTAGGCTTAGGAGAATTGCTACAAGGACGAGGAAGAAGGATGCTTAATTTCCGTACTGCAGAGTTCTGGTTTAATTCAAAACTTTATCCCTAGGCAGAGCATGGAGGGAAGGGAGGGAGCAGTTGGCTGCCTGGGAGCAGAGAGAAAAGAGACCCGTGCCCCGTGTCCCGGGAAGTTTTACCCCCTAGAGGACAGGGGGACGCTGGGAAGAGGGACCACCGGCCAATTGGGACAGAGGAGAAGCTAAATCCCGGGGCAAGGGGGGACGGGACCCACCACCAGAGAGAGGGAGTGTGGGGAATTAGAAATCTTAGTGCAAACATCACATAAATTTAGTGCATCTCAAACCCAGTGTAAACATCAAATGTAGTCCACCACAACACTATATTTTTAGGTTGTGGGAGTTTTGGGTTTTTTTGAGGGGGAAAACCCACAGATTCCTGAAATTTGGCTTACATGAAAGTAGTTAAAATCCAATTTAGATAAATATAAACTTTTACCAGACACATGAGGACTGCTATTTTAAGCAGATAATAAAATTGTAAAAGCAGCTGTAGGAGATCCAAAATTACTTGCAATTTATGTTTCAACAGGGAAATAGCTACTGCAGAAGGAGTGAGTGAATTTTGAAAATTGTCTGTGAAGTGTTTTGACACTTTCTGAAAGGGAAACAATTTGTTTTGAAATCATATTTTTGTTATTTCATCGCGACTGAAATGCTTCTCTTAATACACAAATTTATCTTCTTTTCTGGTTTTAGGAAGAAGAAAGCCATCCAATAATTTATTTTCAGTTCAAGGGAAAACTTGAGCCCAAAAACCATAATGTCTTTATCAACCAATTTTCGTAAGGCATAAAATGATCCTGATATGCTACATAATGCAAAGTTATGCTTTTTAAAAAAATTAAATAACATTGAAGGGGAAAGTCTGTCATTGCACCTTCTGATACTCTGCTTATGGTTGTATGAATATTAAGTAAAAAAATAGCTAGAATAAAGAAAAAAGGCAACCTTTTAATAAGTCAGAAGAGTCTATGCTATGAGTAACTTCCTCAGACAGTGAAATTGTTCCTTCATTTCTTCCATAGAAATAAGAGACTCCAAAACATTTACAGTTAGGAAATACACTTAGGAAAATGATGGAAGACATTCTCTTCATGCCTCATAGCCAGCAGGATAGGGCTCCAAGTGTTTATAAAATCTTTAGAAGAATCTGGATGTTGGGGAGTAGTTAACATATTTCTGATTACAGAATTTAGTTTGGCCAAGTTTTTGATAGGACATTATATAAATATTTGTCTAATATTCTAGGTTTGCTGACATATCACAGTTACTGGTCACATAAGGTGAGGAAATGCAGCTAGCTCCTAAAGGGTTAGAAGTTCATCTGCAAAATAGCAAGTGGGACCTTTCATTTTATCTCCAGAATGCATATAATTTCCATTTTTTATCATTGTAATAAAACTTGAAAATAACTGAACAGTAAAACAAAAGCCCTCACAAAACACAAAATTAGACTGCAAAAAGGCAGAAATGTATTTCACAACAAGCTGCTGGAGTTTTCAACAAGTAAGTATAACTCTCATTAGTGATGGATAAAAGACCCATTTTCTCATACTTTTCTATCTGAATCAAGGAAACATCAAGGAAAAGATTGGTAATTATTCAGTTCCCATTAAAAAATCCTTAGCTCTTTTCAGATACAGACTTCATGGATGCTTAGGAAATGTTAAGTGACGAGTTCTAAATATCTCCTTATATTCAGTGTTCTTTTATTTTGTTTTGTTGGAGTTTTTGTTGTTGGTTTTTGTTTTGTTGTGTTTTGTAATTAGCTTTTAATGTTACTTTACAAAAGAAGTACAAGAGGAGCATATGGGATTTTAATGAACAATTTTTTTTAAGTGTGCTCTTCAGACAAGTTTTTTATTTCTTCTCATAGTAATTGCTGAAAACTGTCTGAAATTTTATATATCTGAAAATCATGAAGAAAGGCTGAAAAAGGCTGAATTTTCATCTTAGTCCTCTTCTCTTTCTTTTCTGTCCTCCAACTACCTATCCCAATAAATTTCTAACAAAATAAAATTCTAGTTCAACTCCGCAGTAACCCAGCTAGTTCTTCAACTCCAGTGAAGCAGTGAAATGTTTTTTTTTCTGGAAAACAATACTGGGAATCAAGATATCCCTCCTTTGGAAGTAGAGACATCTCTACCTCCCTCTCCCTCCCTCTCTCATCTCTCTCATAGCCTTGACAAAATTCTGCAGTGGACAAATCTTTTCCTCAGCACCTGCACAGTCTAACCTAGTGTGCACCAAGAAATGTGAAATACAATGAAGTGGAAAGATTCCCTGAGAATAAATTCAATGCCATTTATGTTTCTCCCTTTCTGCCTCTGCACGTACGATAACATAATAATATATTTTCAAAGTATTCTAAATCCCTTCACTAGAAGGAAATGTTCCTAAGGTAATGTTATAAATGTTTTTTTAACCTCATAAAAGATTTTGTGCTTTTCCCGTGAAAAACAACATCTTTCATGGAAACAACAACTAAAATTATTCATTAGTCTCATTTTTAATTAAATTATGATTCCCATTTAACAGTGATTGAATTGAAATAGCCAGATAAATTAGGATAACAACATTTAGCCTAATTAAATTAGGTGTGGTATTACTTCTTATTAACACTATAAATCAGTAACACAATGGAACTACAAATTTCCTTGCTTTATAATTCATTCATTTATTTGTGCATGATAATGTACTTCATCACTAAAAGAAAAATTATTAACAGGCTTATATGTTCTTATGTTTTAAAACATATCCTTCATTTGAATTTAAAAATATTTTCATTCCTGAAAACATTTATGTAAGGAAGCTGCTTGACATTTTCAATCTTAAATCCAGGACTCATACATTTTTTGTCAAAATACTATTTTTAAAAGGGTATTTTTCATATTTTTAAAAATACAGAGCTATTTATTTTAATTCTAAATTTTGTTGCTTTAGGTCTGAGTTACTCTGGTTCCATTAAATAATCCTTTCATTTAAAATAAATTTCCTATTCCAAAATTGCACTTTGGAAAATCTACTGTTGAATGTTTCTTACAATTCTGCTATTCTTCCTGACAGAAGGAATGCAGCGCTTCAACTTCACATTTTACTGAAAGGCTTCTTGTCAGAGGCGACAGCTGAACAAATAGCATATAAGCTTGTTTGCGTAAGTACATGAAATCCAAATTTTGCTGATAAAAGAGACAAATGGGAAAATAATTCAACTATAGAAGAGAAGGCAAAGTAGCCAAAG
The DNA here is from genome assembly GCA_013400315.1 of Bombycilla garrulus. Lineage (NCBI taxonomy): Eukaryota > Metazoa > Chordata > Aves > Passeriformes > Bombycillidae > Bombycilla > Bombycilla garrulus. The sequence continues at coordinate 23,899 of VXBU01001470.1, forward strand.
TATTACATCCTTATTTGCCAGTTTCCTATACAAGGGTGAGACATATTTAAAAAAAAAACAAGCCCAAAATTTAATTATTTTCTTTTTATAAGTAATAGAGTGCCTCTAAGAAAATACTTAAGGCTTTTACAGCTACAGGTTAACATGAAAACTGAGATATCACATTTTAGAAAGAAAATCCACTTTGAATAAATATTCAAAGCAGCAACAGTCATACTGGAAAAAAAAAAAAAAAAATAAAGAGAGAGGCTTTTCTCCAGTGAGAAGGTGAGAAAAGAGCTCACTCATTGCCTTCCTTATTCCTTCAGTTGTCTTTTCCAAGTTCTGATCATTTTCAGGGATGAACTAAATGGACCACTGAATTCAATAGGTCTCTGATTTGCATAAAGCTTTGTATATTTCTTGGATTTTCTCCTAAAGGATTTTTCTATTGTTCACAATTCTATTCAGACCTTTTTCAAAAAATCCACTATTTATTTGGAAGCTTTCCAGACACCAGAGTAACAACTCATAAAGACAGACAAACATGATTGAAAAGTATGTTTTGCCACAGGACACATCTATTTTAGCTCTAAAATCTAAGACCAGGAATTACATTTTCAAACTTGATCTTTCAAGTGTCATGATTTCCTGTTTTGGTACATACTGAGAAGGAGGCAAATAGGACTAGTTTTGATAAAAGTAAACTGGGAGATCAGCTCAAGAATACAAGGACAAGCCAAAGCTGGACTCTCCAAAAGACAAGAGCTGATCCTGAGTCTCCAAAAAAAAAAAAAAATGCTTTGCTTTACTGGCCCCAATGACACCATAAAATTTAACACCCATATGATCATAAAAAATGTCCCATTTTGCTTAACTCTCAAAGAAGGAGTATAAAAACACTGCACTGCCTGCATGTGTGATAAAATAGCTCTAATATTGGCAGTTTGGAGGATTCAACCTAAAGTCCAAGATTTTTGATTTATTTTCTTACTATTGCAAAATCAGTTGCATGGAAGACATTTTTAAGGTAAATAAGCAATTATCAAGTCTCTTCTAGCAGCAACAGGAACTGAAAAAAGAAATTCACTTTTTCCAGGTTCTTCATTTAATAAATTCAGTGGAGAAACAAATTACTGGAGTAAATTAGTGAAATTTTAGCAAAATGGTGAAGATCTTTTACAATGGAAAACTCAGATTTCCTACTAAATAAGTATTAATATTTATTAGTCCATTTTTTTTTTGCCATCAGCAACTGAATAAACTGTAGTTTTAAGTACCTTTTAAAAATTCAATAAATAAATAAATCAATTACAAAGTAAACTTTATTTTAAAACAGCTTCCAACCAACTAGCCCACTCACTCACTCACTCACTCACTCACTCACTCACTCACTCACTCACTCACTCACTCACTCACTCACTCACTCACTCACTCCAGCTTCATTTCTAGAAAATAAATGAATTGAAACTAGAAACCTAGTTTCATTTCATACACAGGTATTTGTTTTGTATTCCAAAGCTTGCACCAAGGATTTATTTGCCGGTCAAAAAAGGTTTATTTAAAAACAAAAAACAGTGAAAGAGAATACCAAAAAAATCCTCACTAATTTCAGGAGTTTCAAGATGATGGCCAAACTCTAATAAAAGTAGTGTGACACATTTAAAATGGACTCTCAACCAATCAAGCAAAAAAAAAGAAAAAAAGTTAAAAAAAAGAGATCCTGGAAAGAAGCTCTCTTTATCATAGGAATTTCTTTCATCAGCTGTAAATATACTTGGAGTTATTAATATGCAATTATAGTTTCAACAGCTGCAAACCTAGAATTAATTACCACTTAAATATTTGATCTTAACCACCTGTATGGTTTTCAAATACACAGTGGAAGCATTTCCTTTAGGTCTAATCCATCTCTTTAGAAGCTGTTTTCAGGTTTTGTTCTGTAATTGCCTCAGTATTTTTTTAAACAATAAGTGGAAGTATTTTGGAAATGATGATGGAAAAAATTATCTCACTTTAGGCATACATTTTTATATGTAACAGCATAAATATTCTTTATAATATTTACAAGACAGATCCATATTAACATTTTCCTGAGCACAACTGAACTGATTAATGAAGGGACAAAGTGTTTGCATTAATTTCATGACTAGATAAAGAGAAGCTTCAGAAATGTAACTTAATTGATGTGTTAAAATTCTGAAACATATGGAAGTCTAATTTTTGCAGCATTTTTTTTTATTTATCCTAGTGATTCTATCTATCTACCTAGATTCTATCTCAAAATACATACTGGCCTTTTGGAAGCACAAATTCTATGAACCAGAAGGGTTGCTTTAACAGGCCACTAGCTGGTCTTGTATAGCTGGAACTGTTTTTTACAGTTAAAAACAATAATAATGCAATACTGAACTATATTTATATTTTGAACATGTCAGTGAATGCACCATCTTGGAGTAATACACAGCAGGAAAGCAAGGCATAAAAATAAAATAAACACATATATTGAGTGCATGTATATCATTCTAACATTTATTGATTGGGTAGCACAAGAATCCTAACATAATCCCTTTTCTCAGCAACTTTTTTAGTGTCCCATATATCTACTGAAAATCAGGATGACCAGACATCTTGCTAAATACTAAATACTTTACTGCATGGATATAACTGCTAGAGTTAAAACAAAAGCCCTGGAGTCTATGAAGATTTATATTTTATTCCAGATTCTTGAAATAATGCTAACTTGACTAGAAACAATTTATGCAAGGCAGCTTGAAAATCATGTGTCTTTATATAAGTTATACAAAACTGGATAAGTAGATCAAAAGAGCAGTAATAGAAATCTGAAACAATCATATTTATTTAGCTTATCAAATTCTTTTTTCTCTCTGAATGTATTTCTGAACAAGCAAGCAAGCTGTGAAAGTACAGAGAAGATAAAAATCAGAGAGGAAAAGGGTAAAAACCAATACATATTCATAATTTTTTTATTCCTGATATAGGTAGTTGAAAAGAATGTCATTCAACAAAAAGATTCAAGAGGTGTGAAGATGTAAGACTTGATATACAAAGTAGTTAAAAGTTGTCATAATTTTATCAACAGATAAATGGAAGGCATGTCAGCTTTCTGAAAATAGACTTCATCCTGAACATAAGCGGCAGGAGGCAAGTTCAGCAGGTGAGCAGCCAAATAAATATGGAAGATTAGTGCTGTAAACACAGGCTACAGAGCAGCTGCCTGAAGACATAGCACCTTGTTCTATGACCATCTTCCATTATGCAAAATAAATGAAGTTGTATATGGGTAAACCTGTGATGCAAAGGACTTCTGCTGGAAGTACTCCTGTTGACTGGGAAGGATGTGTCCTTTTCTGTAAGCTAAAATTAAATCACCATCTCTACATGGGTTTAAAGTAGGATCTGTGGCCTATTCTATAAAATTTAATTCTTCTTATAGACAAGATAGAATTAGTGTCATCCCTAGCAGAAGAAAGACATGGACTATTGATCCATGATTAAAACACTACAATTGATCATCACCTATACTTTCACTGATCTTTCTAAGCTCACCTTGTCCCTCTTGCTGTCTTACTTCATTCACAAACACTACAGACCAAATTCTATATGCAATGAAATGGCTGAGCTCTCTGATGGAATTATTGGGCCAGCCTATCCATTTCCACACAAAATATTGCACTACGCTGCTATTCTATTTTCTCATGTGGCCAGCCCACTTATGCTACAAAGGCCTTGATGCCATGTGAACATAGATTTCAGGCAAACCAGCTGAGTAAGCCAGGCATGCAGACCTGGTGAATACCTATAGGGCTTTCCTGAGAATGGGTCTTCACATATTTCCTTCCTTCCTTCCTTCCTTCCTTCCTTCCTTCCTTCCTTCCTTCCTTCCTTCCTTCCTTCCTTCCTTCCTTCCTTCCTTCCTTCCTTCCTTCCTTCCTTCCTTCCTTCCTTCCTTCCTTCCTTCCTTCCTTCCTTCCTTCCTTCCTTCCTTCCTTCTTGCCTTGTTACAGCACAGTTAGAGATAAGGAGATTTTCATTATGCACCTAAGACAAAAGCAGAATGAATCAGTTTGAATCTTCTACACAGCATTACGCCATTTTAGAGGGCTGAATCATTTCTGCTACGCTTTGCTATCCCCTGATAATCCATGACTTCAGGACACCTGAATGTGATTTATATACCAACTTTAGGACAGACATCAGCATGTTGTGTCTAGACACTTGCTTGGGCAAAAAGTAACTTCCACTGAAAGAAAAGGAAGGATATCATATTTTCTATTTTAAAGCTGCACTTTGGCCATCAGGATTTTAGATACTGATTACAGGGCACTCTTCATCTGGGACAACTTTCAATGGAAACTTTCCTCAAATGAAGGAAAGATTTTTGGTCAAATGTCTATTTTCAGCCCAAAATTTCTTATATTGTCTCATTTATCCACACTGTCATCTTTCTTAAGCCCACTCTCCCATCCATTATCTAACTCAGTACAATCCAGACTTACAGCTGCCTCCATCTATATTGCCAAGGCTAGCAGTGATGCCATGATGACTTTTTTGTTTTTTTTTTTTTTTTTAATATATGCCTTTTATGTATTCTCAGTATTCTTAGCGTACATGTAATTCTTTAAGCCTGATATTTTAGCACAGTCCTGGTATTCTGCTAGTCAAGAAGACCTAACATCCTAAAGGCTTTACTGTTGGAGGCCAGAAAGCCTTGTGCTATCTTGAGAAACCTAGTATCTCTTTGGACATATTTTGTAAACTAGGATTAAGCCCCATCTGGGGATAATACTTTAGAATAGGGGGAATGTCATGCCATTCCTTTAAGCTTATTATTGAGAATCTTTATTAAATTTAATAATTTTCAAGATCCATAAAATTGTACATGCAGTATACTGGGTGGGCGCAGTTTGGCGTATTCCACCTTGACAAATTTTTGCATCTAAAGATCCTTATAATTAAATACCAAAGTAAAAACCCTTTTATCCCTTAAACGTGTCTGGCTCATAATTCTAGGGCCAGGAAAAAGGCATCAGCACTAATGGCTACCTCAGAATCGTCTACTACTGGCAGTCCTCTGCCCTTAACACTCCTCAGAAATTATCCCATATAAAATGTACATGTTTAAAAAATATAATCCTGATAAATGTCCTGGTCTTTTCCAAAGTTATAAACAGTGTTCATAGTTAAAGATGGGTTTAGCAAATAGCTTTTTGTCCTTTAATTACATGTACAACTCATACAGCGAATGCAAAACAATTCATACGGAACAAGAATGCTGACTTCATATTTTAGCTACAAAAATCATCATAAATACACTTTCTTAGAGTAACTTTAAAAACCATTTTTGTGTCTTATTTGTCTACAGAAAATGAGAGGCTCATTGGCTTCTTAAGATTAATAAAACAGTGATCAACATCCAACAATATTATTTATGGAGTTGCAAATTCAAAAGTAATTTCTATTGAAATTTCATGATAATAGCATCTAAAAAGAAAACAACCAAGCCAAAAGTTAAAGGAAGTACAGAAGTCACACTGAAAAGAGAGACCCAAAAATAATTTATTTACCTCCCTTTTTTTAGAAGTCAATAACGAACATTAAAAATATGTGTTTCCATGATAAAAAAATGTGTCTAATTGCTAGGTAAAAAAGATGCACAGAGAGCCAGGGCTATTTTTTATAAATATCGCAAGTCAGCATTCCTATTATAATGAGGCCAAGTCTCAGAGTTGCTCAAGGTAATAAACATTCAAATCACTTTGTTTCATAAATGAGTTTTTAAAGTCAGCAAATTTTGAGATGGAAAGACAGAACTACTAAATGGAAAATGTCAATTACTGTCCAGGGAATCTGATAAATGAGTCTGAAATGTGAAATAGATCAAATTTTCATGTAGAAAATGTACCAAAAACTGATGAAAAAATAAGGGTAGGCAACCTCCTCTGTCAGGAAGACACTCTCCCTACCATTGATACCTCATAGGTGATAGGTGAACACCTCCCTAGAATATACTGGCCATGTGAATTTGATCTCTTCTATTACTGATGGAGTTGGAGATGCTTAACTGACAAATATAAATACAAATTTAGAGGTCTCAGAGTCAAATAAACTCTCAATCTTGGTGATCAGAAAGACTGTCAGATACTTTTAACTTCCCAAGTAAAATATATTATGAGATAAAGGTGAGCTTTCTGCTGCTTCATATTTTTCAGTCCAGAACTTATTTCTATCTTTCTGTTTTTCTTTAATTTCTAAACAGTATTTATTTAAGAAAGTGGAACTGAAGTGTTTCTGTGACAATAGCATCCATGGTAACATCCACAGCAAAATCCAAACCCCTAACTTCAATTTCTCTTAACTGGCTTTTTACCAATTCCCACTAACTATCACCTCTAATTATAGGTTTTATAATCCTAAAACACCAATTAAGTTTTTCTTTTTTTATAATACTTGTTGCTGGTAGGAAAAAAAGGGAAAAGAGGATACTGTCAAAGATTTAACACTCTATATACTTAATTATCTTCATTTCATTGTTATTAGCCTATTAAGAAAATAATATATTTTGACATTAATAGAATGACAGCTGTTTGCTCTGGTGACTGCTTAAAAATCAAAATCACATTTAACTCTTAATAATATGAGGCAGCTGGTCTGGTTAACATCTTTGCCTGTATAAGTTTATAAATTCCATGAAAACTTGCTTTTTATTTTGCTTATTATTTCATATCTAATGTATTAAGATTAACATTAATGCTAATCACTGAACTTCAGAGAAAATGACCAAGTCTTTGAGAGTAATAACAGCTCAGTCATAAGTAATAATTAGGTTATTCTTAGTAGGTATTCTGGATACTGTTACTAAAGTAATGTAAATATTGATAGTCAAAATTATAATTGATATCTTAGTATAACTCTGTATATTTCATGTATACAATATTATAAAACCTTCATTATAAAAGGAGTGACCTAAAAGTAGAAATAAATCTGAAAACAAAAATACATGCATAGTGTATATTAACATGCTAATATATACCCAAGGATGTTACTAGATTGAGGTAACAGGACTCAGTATTTTCAAAACTTTGGAAATTTCCTGAGGAGTTGTTTTACAGGTATTTTTGCTTTTTGGTGCTTTGTTTTATTTTGTTTTTCACTAGGTTTCACATATGCATGTTACATGTTTTTAAACTGCAAGTCATTTATGAGCCAACAGATTGTCTTGGGTTGAAGACAGGTATCTGCTAGGGAAGGCAGAACCCTCCCTCAGGACCCCCCTCCCTCTTTCCTCCGAATTACTGAAATTAAGCGGCCTTCAGGCAAGATATGGGGAGGGATAACAGTCCTTTACTAATGAGTATAACAAGATACAAATTAACAATAACTATGGTACTAACAACAACACCTACTACAGATAAAAA
>VXBU01001470.1:31334-49623 GCA_013400315.1 Bombycilla garrulus
TGGCCCGGCAAGCCTTTGTCTTGCAAATACACTTAAGCATCGGCCATCAGGTTCCCCCGCAACAAATGGGACAAAAAATTCCATAACTAAAGAGGACGAAAAAAGAAAAAACTAACATCCCAACCCCCCACACAGATAGACATACTGTTGTAATCCTATAGCAAAGGTACAGTACAGTGTGTCTGCACCAAGTTTCTCAGTGGCATACTGTTGGACTAATGTATATTATATTGCAGTCTGATGGCAACATCCCCACAAAAAAAAGAAAGAAAATCAGCAGGACTGGAAGGACTGTGGAAGAACAGGACATTACTAAATTCATTGAAAAGCAAAATCCTCTTTTATGGTTTTTAAGTAAAAATACTCTGAAATCAGGAAAAGAGGTTCTTGATCACAGTTTAGGGCTGCATCCTGACCACCACACAGTAAATCTGTGAAAGAGGTATTTTTTTTTCATTCTTCTTCCTCTGCATACTTCCTCTGAAAGCTTCAACCACACACATAATTCAAGGAAATGAGCTCTACTGTTACTCACCAGGCTTTGAAATCATATAGGCATTAGGCATTAAAAAAAAAAAATTTCTTTAAACTGTGATGTGTAGTATATTAAGGCTATTAGGAGGTTTATTATTCTACCACAACATTTTAGAGCATAACAAATTAAATGCATTCTTCAAGGCTTTGCCTAATTTTTTATCATGAACCACATAACTCTTGCAATAATGCTGAATTAATTCATAATGACTGAACATTTAAAATAGTGAGAAATAATATATTTTAAATTTTAAGCTTTAATTATTCATTATGAATCAATGTTAATAATACCGGCAATGTAATACTGGCAATGTATTCAGCAGATATCCCTGTAGTTGTGATAGGTCTCAGTAATCTGATTGCCACATAATTTAGTAGACATTTTCCTTGTCTTGGTTGTTATGAAAAGAATTCTTTTAAAAAAGATCCCAGTAATATTTTCAAGATTGCTTTTCAAATTATGTTCAAATTAGTTTCTCACCTCTATGAGGAGTTCAAAGTAGTCCACACTTAATATACACCAGGAGTCCAAAAGAGATTTTTGCTGTAGTTTATTGCCATTAGGTCTACCAATTCCTGACTTCAACGTCAAAGCAAGAACAGCAATTTCAGATTAGTTTAGCTGCCAGAAACACTATTTTCACTCAGAAGATAAACTCCAGCTGACTTCAGAGGAGTAAGTTCAAGACCCTTGTGGGCAAAAAAACACCCGTGAATAAGAAACTCTCTGATATAAAAGATTAGCACACTCCTTCCTTGGCAAGAGAAGTAAGTACTCATCCAAAAACTGCATACGTAAAAAACCTTTCCTTGTTTAAATAATTATCTTCAGTCCTTGACCACACTTGCAGTATCTTAAATGAATGTGTAAGTAATGAAGGTCACTCAAGTCTTAAAGAATAAATGCATCATGATTAGATTTACAAGTCCTTTATCTTGGTGTTCTCAGAATATCATTGTTATTGCATGTAGGCAACAATCTTATTTATCTGAAAATCTGGAGTCGATTAAAGGACAGTTATAGGATTATTGGTAATTTAAAAAGTTCAGTAGGGTCACACCTTAGGCGTACCCTGTATGTATTTGCTAATGTTCCATACTGATCATGTGAATACTGGATAACAGAAGCTCAGCAGAATACATATGGTTTAGAAATGTGCCAAAACAGCAAAATCAGAAATTAACAAAAAGGATTCACTGTGAATGAAGATGGATTACTGAGAAAGGTGTAATTCTCTGTGCTCTCCTGATGATATATACATCCACAGAAAGAATGGCAGCATTTTCAAAACAGAAGTCAGAACAATTGCAAAATCAATCACAGACATTTAATTTTCTTCATTAAAGCCACTTAGTGTTTTACAGAATAAGTCATTTACATGGAACACCGAGTAGAAAACTTCCTTTTGAAAAGAAATCATGTATATAGATTAATTTATCACAAGATTACAGTAATTCAGTGGGCTTAAATTAAGGGATAACTGATGAACTCATATAAAATCCAGTTCAATAAGACTGTGTTAAACAGAATTATTGTCAGCAGCAAGGGTCTGTGTTTCTCTTTGTCCAATATAAGTGAAAGATCAGATATCTATTAGGTATTATTGAAATCTTTCAGATTTACAGAGACAAACTAGTAAATAAATTCCATGCTTCCTAAAAAACTTCATCAGTTTGTACTCTTTATTGTGCAAGTACCTATGTATCATCTCTGTAGTACATATGGAATTTAAACAGTGCGATATAAAGTGATGGTTTTAATGCTTTTAAATTTCTCACATAAATGGTTTGTGCCATATAATTCACAGTGCAAAAAGTAAGAATGCATGGTGCTGAACGCATCAAAGAAAATAATTGTTACAAAGGTAACTGAAAGTACAACACCTGCAAATATTTCATATGATTTTGAAAAATGAAAAAAATCACTAAATCACTGAAAATGTGCAATTTAGTATATGAAAATGTAGAACCTCTTCTAGAAATAGTCAAAAAATCTAAACTATTGTCTTCTTAACAAAAAGAATCCTCGGGAGTGAGCATTTTTAATTTCTTAAAGAAATAGTTAAATGTTTACAATATTCTGTCCTGAGTCTACTATTAGAAAAATCTTCTAGACTCTGCATGCATTTTGCTCACAGTCCTGGCTCTGAACATCCAAAGAGCATTTTTTTTGTCTGCAGTAGTGGTTTTTTTTGGCCTAGGCCTGTGAACTTAGCTCATATGTGGACAGTGTGAACTTAAAAAAGTTCTACCCAAATAACAATTTAGACAGTCATAATATACAGAAGTAAACAAAACCCAATGCCTTTGAAGGAGCATAATTTTTTATCTGATATAGTACTATAGAGTTTATTAGCTATAAATAATGTCTCTTTTAAGATTACTCACACAGATTTTTTTAAAGTAAACTAAGTGATTATAGCGAAACACAAACAATCAATGACTTTTGGTTTCTCGTAATTCTCAGTATCTACCTCTTGGCTTGACAGTTCTCTTGTGGCAGTAGCTCATTCCCAAGCATTGTTTCCCAAGCACAATCATAATAAAAACCAGCACCCATAATTTCCCAAAAAAGACACTTTCTGCTTTCAAATTCTTGTCTCCCTTGAATGGGCAATCATGTGTTGATATCTTACATGACACCTCCAGAGATCTTAAGGCTTGCAGCATGTGAGCCACTGCTGACTTAAACTCCTGACACAAATGCTTGGATTCAACAGTGTCACATAAAATCTGATCTTCAGTCCTTTTGTCCAGATATGCACTTGCATGTATTTTCAGAAGTTCCTCTGGCTGATAAACAGTTAACATCTGAAGTTATGATTTAGAGAGTGATTATTGGTACATCAAAGGATTGCTAAACAAGATTTCTGTGTACTTCACAGAATGTCCGTGAACAATTTGTTAAATCCAATAGGTCAAACATACAAAGCAAAGTAACTTGTGTAAATTTGCAATTCTGGATTGCAGATTTATTAACATCATAAAATGGTGTTAAAATACCCCAATTAGTTACTGTAGCTCACACCACAAAGACTACAATAAAAAGCTGTCATTAAATTGTCAGAACAATAACAATATTTGTGGCCTCATTACTAAAGTATCAAAAGTGCTTGACTTCACATAGCAAAGACCTTTGTAAGCTAAATTAATTCACAGAGAGTTTGAAGTACATGCTTCATCTATACCTAACCACAACTGCTACTGAGAAACGTTTTATCTTTTCCAAACTACTGTTGGTTAATTTAAGTATCATATAGGACAAGGAGAGTTGTTTTACAATCAAGTGGTAGCCATAATATTTTCTTGCATTATGTTGCACACATCCCTCATATACGTATGCAGATATGTATGTTTACCCACATATGTATACACATTCAGTGTAAGTTCAATGTGTGTATGTGGGCATTAATAAACAGACATTCATTTTTATATTCTCTAAGTCTTCAAGATTCTCTGCAGAGCAAAGATTTAGTTTATTATTGTTATTTCCCCTGACTGTTTGGCATGGTGGAATTTATTATATTGTGTGTGCGTGACTAATGATGCAATTCACTTTCTTATTAGTCATGTAGACAACAAGTATATCTTTTAATTTTGACTGTTATATTTTTTTCACAAAGGCAAGAGCTGCATGTAAATTTAAGAGTTCTGGTATAAGTCTTCTATTTCTGTTATGTGGACATACAGAACATGAGGAGGATATTTATTCAGGTTTGGCTCAGCATGATGGCATTCAAAGATTGTCAGTTGTAGTGAATCTGATGAAAAAAAGACATACATACAAGTTAAAAATAGAACAATTCATATTGTCTGTTTCAAGCACTCAGTACGGATAATTAATGTTTGGAAGACCAGGTCCTCAGCAATGTAATTTACTTCATAAAATACTCCAACAACCTGCCAGCTGCCAAATATGCATGGTCTTCATTGTCCCTTTCAGAGAACAGAGATTTTGGGGCATTTCTGAGGCCTGGATTCCCTACAAAGTACTTTAAAATGGTGTGGTCTACAGCTAGGTGTTTCTTGTTTTATATTCTTTTTACCAGAGAAAAAGCTAGCATAGGTGCTGAACAGATGTTAGGAAAAAAAATTAAGAGTTTTAATAATGCATAAAAAATTCCGTGATGTATCTGAATATACCATACAATTTTTGAAAAAAAGTGTTTTTGCTATGAAAAGGGAAATTGGCAACTGCTTCACGTACTTTTATGTTCTCATCATAGAGTGAGATCTTGCATTTGAACAACAATCACAACACGTGCAAAACAAAACAGAGTTTAAAACAGATTTAAGGGGGCGTGTAAGGGAGGGAGTGCAACACAGAGCTCCACATGTTTTCCTTACTGTACAATTTTTAAATTTTTTTTTGGTAGAAAATAGAATTAAAATCTGCTGAAAAATCATTCAGGAAGCACATCTTTCCTTTAGTAAAATTAGTGAGGGAGTAATGACTAAGGTCACTTTGGACACAAGGTATTTGAGTGCATTCTCTACTGAGATATATGATTTTAAGTAAGGACATAAAACTGGACCTATGTTTTTACCACTGTTGGTCACTTAGTTTCTCATCAGCTTCTATTTCTACACCTCCAGTGCAATAACAGGATACTGGTGATCATAGAAGCAGAGCTCTCAATCAGGCACCACCTGCACTGGAATCCAAGTGCAACTGTACCTCTTGCTCTCCATGGGAGGAAACATCCCAGACACAGCTTCAATTTAGGCATGGTAATCAATTTGTATTTAAGTATGGAAAGCTTCAATGGCAATGTTTGCATGAATGTACAAATACAATTTGGAAGACTGAAGAATGTGTCATGTGGGGAAAGCAGGGAGTTAAAATGCTTGTTTTAACTAAACTGACAGCTTGGCCTTGTATGCCTCTCCGAAAATGATATGATAAACAATTCATTGCGCACTCTTGCAGTGCAGCTGCTGTGAAGACCTGCGAGGATCTGACAGACCTTGCTTGACTAAAGTGTGTAGAAACACCCATGAAAGCCACTTTGAACACTTGTTAAGTTCAGGAAGCTTCATAAAATAAAAAAGTTATATTTTTGCAGTTATACAAATTTAAAATTCAGTATTCCATTTTTTTTAAATCCCAATCAGCAGATTTATGTGGTGTTATTTTAAATATTATAGATAAATATGTATATGTGACTGCCTTTTGCATATGATGTAGATTCCAATTAAATTTGTTTTCTTTACATTCTGTATGAAAACTTTTGAACAGAACCTAAATGAATCATCTTTAGGAAGTGCAAAATGATGTCTGACAGCTTTAAAAATTACTTTTACTGGCTAGTAGTCAAAACTTTAGTCTATTTAATCATAAGCTTCTGTTTTGTGCAAAGCTTTTTATGAAATATTTATATGTATTGCTTAAGCACATATATTCTTGCATGCAATATACTTTCCATCTTCTGTATATTTCCAAATTAAAAATATGGAAATCGACATGAGGTAGATCACAATTTGGCTTTCCTCTGTGGGAGGCCTGCTACCCTGCATCGGAGTAGCTACATTTCATGTACACTTTTTCTTCAAGTGAACTTTTTCTTCATGCAGATGGACTCAAATCACATGAATACCATTTGACAAGTTCATCTTCTGCCTGGCTTGAACAGGTAGAACCTACATTCTGCATGGCAGAGTCTCATCCTCAACTTGCAGATCTCTGTAACTATCCTTGTACAGTGCAAAGACTTCAAAACATAGTAATGATCATAAAACAATTATTTACATTTCACCTCTTTCCACTTGTAAATCTATTTTAAAGTAGAGACACATGAAAGGAGATCCAAAAGAAGGATAAGTTTTACAATGTGTAATGCAAAGTGCGACTGAAAGTGCTCATCTTCTTCAGCATGTGCCAAGAAAGGCTTGTTAGCAAATCAAACAAACATCAGGCAGTGAAAAGAATTAGTTAAACTAAAGGGCAGCAGAAGAACAAGAGCAGGTGAAAACAAACTGTCAATGAATAAACAGAGATTGAAAATCATGTAGAAGGATAAGATAATGAAACAGTTTTCTAAGTAGGAATCTACACAGCACTATCTGCTTTGAAGGCAGCATTCATTTAATGCTTGAAAAATGTTATCTAAGGTGAGTATCAACTTTAGACCTGAAGAACATGAAACTGTGGCTTAACTAAGCCTCAAAAGAGGTGGAGGGTCTTGCAAATCCCAGCAATGTTTTTATTTTTCTTGTTTATAAACAGAAAGTCTTAAGAGTTTCAATTTAGTAAGACTGTGATCAGTTTTCAGTTTCAACCACAAGTCAGATGTGTGATGGTTCATAGCCTTCTAGTAATTTTTCCTCCATAATATTTTGTTCAGCATAGGCATTATATAACCAACTGAAAAACAAAATGTGTCTCACTTCATTCTGAAAGAAGTCCACACATAGTTTTCTACATATTATTCAACTCATTACAAGAATTCCTGTTGAAAAATTCAACATTTTGAAAATCCTGTTTTCAAAGCTATAGAAGTTTGTAGAAATATTCTTGAAAAGAGTAGTTGTTATAGAAGCAGGTTGGACTGTATCTAGGATGCTGAAATTTTTCAAAAAATAGTCCTTCAATGTTCATGAAAATTATTTAAATTCATTTCACTCTATTTACAAGATCAGACTGAGTAATTTGGATCACTGTCTTGAATAGAAAAAGCTCTTCCTCATAATGTTTGTATGTTTCCACACAACATAAATAGTTACTACTTCTTTAAAAATATAACATAGTATTAGCAGTAAAACCAAAATCCAAATGCTTATTTGAAAGACGATATTTATAGTGTTCATATTTTTTACATGTGGGAATGGTGAACCCACTTTAAATGTGACTCTAAACCTGAACTGTACCAAATGATGACCTATTTTTTCCACTGAAAATATAAAGATTACATTTAATGACATAAACATCAGTTTGAAAAAGTCTAATTTCAAGAACTGTTTTCTGAACAGTATCCAATTAATGATCAGACACATAGTGTAATAAAACAGCCTCTAATGAATAGAAATCAAGTATGGATAAATATAGATATAGGTTAACAGAAAATATGACAGAAAAGTTGTTCAAAAAATGCCCTAACTTAAAAGAAACACTCTATTGATTTTCATATAAATATGAAACAGGCCCATTAGGTCAACTTACTAGGGACATAAAAGCAGTGCATGTAAAATAATATGGACTGAGGTAGTTTGGTTTTCAACTTCAAGGTTTCAGTAGAACTACAGTCAAATCTGATTAAAAAAAAATATTTCTGTACTGAAGTTGACCAGAAAATCTAAAGCACATTTTTAATTCTATTATTCAGTCCAAGAAACTGCCAAGCGTGATGTGTTTAATATTGTTAGCTCTACTATATATTGAAATACATAAATGCAAATGAACTGACTAGTCATGAATTGCAAAATGACTAGTAAAATATTGCTAAGGGGATATTTTCCTTGTTATTCTTTCTATGAGATTCTCATTCCTTGGAATGCCATTCAGAGTATATGGTATTTATCTATCAATCTTACCATGAATAAGAGGTTTTTAAATTCTTGATCGTGGAGGTACTTATACACATAGTAATGATACAGTTTTTCCTGAAGTTTTTTTATGCTCCTAACCACCAGAGCATCAAGGTAGCTGACTGTGCAGTAAGACAAAAAAATCTGATGGTAGCATATTTGATTGGAATATCAACATAGTAGGATACTAAAAGATATGCATCAAATTTTTATTCTCTAGACAAATTGAGCAGGATTCTGATTCCCTGGAAATCATTGTGTTGAACTTTCTCTTGAATTAGTAGCTGATTCTAAAGTTAAATATTAGATACAGCTACAGAGCCTTTGGGGGAAAAATATGGAGTCAGGTTTGGAACATGGCTAAAGACATTTATAAAGACCGTATGTAGTTCTACTTCTAGAAATTCTGCAAATTTCATCATGGAAACACCATGTGCCATTTTGAAAGGATTCCACAGGTCAAGTGTTCATTGGTGACAGTTTCTGAGATGTGAACCTGTAAGGCGGTTGGGTGCCATGGGGGCAACAACCCCCTGCTGCTGTGGATAGCCCGGACAGCGAGGTCCCGGTCCCGGGAACGGCTCTTGTCCTGGAGATCTCCGGCAGACGCCCTAGCCGCAGGGCTAACCTGGCAAGCTCGGCCTGAGGCTTTCAGAGGGTTCAGCTCTTTAGTGATATTCAGCTTTAGTGATTTACAGCTCTCAGCCTGCCAGGTAGCCGGTTGCTAGCTCAGGGGTGAAGAGACGAGAAGAGCCGAGCAGCGCATTCCATGAAGTCTTTATCGGGAGCTCCGTGAAGGGGTCCAGGGACGGCATCTTCTGCCGAACTGGGCAGAGGTAGGGGTTTTTATAGGGTTAGGTAGGACTGGGGGAACTAGCCAATTAGTTTGGGGTCTGGGTGAGCTAACCTATAGTCTTGGGGCTTCTGGAATGTAGCCAGTAGTGTTATAGGGAGATAACAGAGGGTCTTAGCAAGCATGACTATGCATTTTCTCTCCACGGAGACCTTGCTAGGGGCTCTGTGACTGCAACAAACCTGCTCAGCCAAACAGATGTTGAGAACACAGCCCGGCCCTGACCCCTGAGGTACGGCAGCACCCAGCAAGTCCTGCATCCTGCACACGTCACACACTCTGCCCAGCAGCCCTATTCCATCTTGCTAGTTCAGATTGATTTTCTGTTCACTCCAGCTCCCGTCACCTCAGTGCACACAGGACAGACCATCCCAGAACATGATGCACAGCGGTCTGACATCACTCATGGTCCCAAAAGGCTCTGGTCTCAGAATGCAGGAGCAAGAAAATGGAAACACTTGTCAAAAGTATAAATCAAAAATCAGCACTCAAATAGTTTAGCAAACCTAATAAGTAACTGTACAAGATAGTCAAAACTAGACAAAAAAATAAAATAATTACAGGATTCAGTTTAACATTCTGGGTTACGCAGGTGCTCACTCGCTCTGTTTACAGTGCCTTTAAGGACAGCACAGCTTTAGATATCTACACATTTTTTCTTCATCAAAGCACTTCCCCTGGGCAGTGCTCAAAAGGAAATAAAAGGAAGATTTCTTGCTTATTCTCACTCAGTTACTCTCGGGAGTTTTTTTACTTGTCAAAAGGTTTCATTTTTCTTTTTATATCTTCTGCTGACTAGTGTTCTGCACTCTTCTACTTTGCTTTTGTCTTCTCCCCTCTTCTAACCCCCATAAGCTGCAATTTGCCACTGTCAGAATTTCAAAGCCCTTTTGCAGTTTAAAATAATTGTGAGAGGTTTGACTTTGGCACTGCTGTAGTAATGCTGTTGAAACCTGCCAGATGTTTAAAAGGAAATAAATAGTTAGAGCTTGGAAAAAAACAACAAAAAAAAAAAAATAACCAAAACAAAAAAACCCCACAAGTTTTTAAAGGTGTCCCACTAAGAATGATACAGATGTCTCTGAGTAACAAGGAAAAATGTCAAATAAGCAGCTAAGAAAGGAAAAAGTAACAAATTGGAACATCAGCACTTTTAAGCTTCTTCCAGAAATGAAAGCATCGTATGTGGAAAGTCTCTTTGAGGGTCTGATGTCATAATGTCAACCAAATATGTAGAAACTTATTTAGTGGTTGCTCCATTACAGCAGCTTTCTATTTTCCTGTTGAACTGAAAAAGCATGAGAGACCTTAGATGATCTCCATGTTTTTTTGTGGTTCTGGCCCTGAGTTGACATAGAAAGGCAGAGATTCTTTTCAAGTTTCATATTTGGACTGCAGTTTCTTGAAGACAGATAGAAATAGACATCAGAGATCCCAATATTCTACATTTATTTATCTTTGGGGAAAAGTTTCTTCATACCAACTTTGAAGTTGCTTTGAGTTTACATATATACTCAAACTGGTGTGAACTCAAACTACCATGCAACAGCTAAGGTAAATTAGTTAAAGTGATACACATTCTGACCCAGTTTCAAATAAAAACTTATTTTAGCTGAAGACAAAGATATTTTTTAATGGATACTTACTCTTTTTTCCCCTATCAGTTATATACATGGATTCTAATTTAAGACTCCTAATTTTTCAAGTTATATAACTATATTCTTTTACCATACCTCCTCCTTTATGTGTCTTAAAGTAAATTTTGACTTATCATAATGATAAAAAACAAAAAAGGAGAACTCAATTCTAGTTATTTCTTCCATATTATTCCCTTAATCATTCCTACATCCATCCGTGTTCCTCACTGCTAACAGGAGGGACATCTACTATACAGACCTGAGCAATGTTAATTAGAACCTCCTATTAATAATACTGGCTTCTTTGAAGGCAGAATTGTAAGAATGGATGGAGATTCTTACTGCTTTTTGAGGGAAATGTCAATTTTTATCCCTAAGTTTAAAACAGACAAATTTGCTGAGAGGCGAAAATGGGAGCAGAAAGAAACTCAGGAAATTTGGGATAGAGTCTTCCAAAACAGCACATAGAAATCATTTTCCTAGTGTCAGTGGCCAGCACACGTAATTACATTGATGTTGGTGTAATAAAAGTATGTGTTGTTCTCATCACTGAGTGCTCTGACAGAGCATAACTAACCCCTGAATTAATACCAGATTCTCAATCACCTAGATGAATGCATAATAAGTGAGCTGACAGTATGTCACATATTTTCACAATTCTCAAGTTCTGCATAATCATTCTGGAAATGCTCTTTGATCTAAATAAACGCTCCTTGTTCTAAAGTAAGAAAACTGAATGTCAAAATGTGTATTTGACTGTGAACCTTCTGATTTGAAGTGGTGTCGTTTGGTTTGTTTTGTTTTGTTTTTTTCTTTGTTTTTTATCGCTTATAACATTTTTTCCACATATTCTTGAGGGCTGCTTACCTCTGATAAATATAATCTAGAATTTTAAATAAGTGTTTATTCTTAATAACTAATTGGTATATTTTGTACATAGTGTAAAAATGGGAGGAGAGATCTGTATTAAACAATCTGGAATCTTTTCTCAGTGACGCTTCATGCTGCAGCCCAACACACAGGCATTAGACCATTATATCATGGCTAAGAAATTAGAATATTTCAGGTCTGTTGAGCACTGTGAATGTTTTACAGTTGATTAGATTAAACTGCTAAAATGCAGGTGGTTTTGTATGCTGAAATAAATCCAGTGTTTAGTGGTCCTCAAATTCTTTCACCTGTGCAGATTTCTCATCTAGTGAATAAAATAACCCACATAAATTAGCACATGTCCTCTTAATATGCAGTGGCATCATGATTATGCTGTTTTGTTTACAATAGAATGATGCTTTTATTTTTTTTATTTTTTTCTCTTTTTATTTTTTTTTAAGAAAAACATGTTTTAAATAGCTTGGGTAGGCAGCTTTTTAATTAGAAGGCTCCCATACTACAGAAAGAAAGAAAATGTGTTTCTAGTAGCAACAGTGACTGTGTGGAATATATTAAAGGAATAAGCTGAGTAAACCAGCATAAATTTTTCACAGTCAATTCACAAAACTCTCAGTAAACAAGTATCTTCTCCAAATATCTTTGAAAAAAACAAAAATCTCTACAAAAACATTCCACAGATAAACTTGCTCTTTTAGATTTCAGTTTTTATACAGACAGGCCTGCAGTGCTGACCTAATGGTCAGCAATATGACAATAGAAAACTTCCTTCTTTTCCAGTATTTTGAGATGTTAAGATAATTATTCACAATCTGATGCACAAAAATAATTCTAAATGTTTTGGCAGAAATTTTTGTAACCCCCATTTGACTTGGCAGGAGTGGGAGGAATCTATGATGGGAGCCCTCAGGTCACTCAGAAACTAAGGAACTGCACCGTACCACAGTGAAATATGGTCTGGGGTCCCCTTACTTCCGTAATTTATTAAGAGCAACTTTCACTACTCACCCCATGACTCCTCATGCAGTGAAATATTTGGCAAATCTTTTGCTCATACCAACGCAATATGCAATATTTATGGCACAATGGAAAAAAAAAGACTGGAGAATTTAATTGTAACATATGCAGGGCATGTTAACCAAGCCCTGGCTGCCTTAACTATTGACCATCTAGCGGGGCAGGGGGTGCATACCAATCCTAATGGGTAAGCCACTTTACCAAGTGAAGCCCCTAGAGGGAATCACAGAGGCTGCTTGTTTAATGTTCCTGATGCAAAAACCCTACAACAGTCCTTCACAAATATTAAACAGGCACCCTAGGAACCCTGTATGCAGTTGTGGACAGATTAAAACAAACACTGGAGAGACAAATTGATAACGAGCAAGTGAGGGAGGTTGTACTGCTCAAGCTGGCTATAGAAAATGCTAATGAAGACTGTAAGCGCCTCTTAAAATCCCTGGCCCCCGAGCCTGAGCCCACTCTGTTTCAAATGTTTGGGAACATTGCAATATACCATGGCAATCACCTATAAAGCTGTGGGGCAAGATATAGCTGATGCTTTTGCTGCTTTGAAATTAGTACCCAGAAAGCAGTTGGTTTGTTTTGGCTGTGGGGAGCCTGGACATAGTAAAAGAGACTGCCAAAAAATGCAAAAACCCAAAGCCATGGGTACATGCCCTCGCTGTTGGAAAGGTTCTCACTTTGCTAACTCATGTCACTCTAAGTTTCACAAGAATGGCCAGCCTTCACAGGGAAACTCATTTCACAGCACGGGATGGCAACGCACAAAGACACAAATCCCACAGCCAACGCAGCAGCTGATGCAGAAACCAGGACCAAACTTCAGCTTTCAACAGGCCCAGCCGCTGCCTGCCAACCTACATGGAGCAACCCCAGGCAGTGCAGGACTGGACATATCAAACAATAACACAGTAACATTGTATGATCACTCAGTTTTTTGTCTCCCTACAGGAATTTATGGACCCTTGCCACCTAATTCCCATACCTTGCTTATAGGCAGATCATCTACTTTGTTTTGCCAGGAGTCATTGGCTCTGATACGGTTGGGGAGATAAAGATCGTGATTTGGACCCTCAAGCCACCCTGCATGGTCCCGGCCGGTTCCACAGGGACCCACAGATTTTCTGGACACAATGTATTATATCTCAGAGTCCCACATGTCAATGCAAAGTGACACTGAAAGGCAAAGACTTAATTTTACAAGCCTTATTGATACTGGTTCGGGTGTAACTGTTATGTCAAAAATCCAGTGGCCCAGTGATTGGCCATTAATGACAGTGCTTCTGGTACTCTCAGGCATAGGTGAGAATAGTCAAAGCCATCAGAGCCGACACTTTACTACAGTTAAACCTTTTGTGCTGTCTATCCCATTGGTCTTCTGGGGGTGGCATGCCCTCTCACAGTGGGGAATTTTTATATACTCAAATTTTATGTAAGAGTCATTCGGGTGCGCGACACCCCCAAATTCACTTAGAAAACCTCTGTCCCCATAAAAGTAAGCCAAATGGCCCACGCAATGGTCTCTTGCTAAAGTGCCTCAGGCAATTTCAGGCAGTGGGAGAAGAAGCCATAGCTATCAAAGCCGGCACTTGATGCAAATCAAAGGCCCTGAGGGACACCTTGCCTCAGTCAAACTATCAGTATTACCAATTTCTTGCCTTTTACTCCACAGTTTTAACAAAGTAGCACTGAAAAGTGAATAACAATTCCATATTACAACTGTTATCAGTTGTAAGCTATTTAATACTTTTTTTGCTTTATTTGTACTTATCTAAGGATAAGTAACAAAGCCATCTGCTTTATAACCTTCACATAATGTTTTATAGCTATCTACATGACATGTAAAATTTAAAAAAAAAAACTTTCCTAACTACTATTACTGAGAGATTTTAGAATATATTAGGGGAACTCTTCCAGTTAAGGCTTGGACCCTAGACAAGTCCTAGTCTCACCTAGTCGACAGGTATGCCAACACCCTAGATATTTTCTGCACAAAACTATACTCAGGTCATTTTGATTTGCTAAATTTAGACTTATAATAGCTGGAACCCCTTTTGGATTGAACTTGGAAAATCTTACCCAGGATGATTTTCTAAGCCCTCACTCTAAAATGAGTCTTGCCAGTTACTGCAGACTGTGGGTAATGGTACAGTATTTAAGTGATTGATAACCATCCAATTTCACACTTGTTATTAATTATGTATATTATCTGACTTATTCTTGATTACTGTAAGTTTCTTTTTTCCTGCATATATTATTTTGTTTTACTGGTCCTTCATTTTCAATAACAAGAAACACATATGATAGTAAAACAGAAAAGGAGTATTGACTCCTCAAGAATGTTTATACTAATATTTACACTACATATTTTAAAAGTAAATCAAATCAAATCAAATTCAAACCCTGGCAGAGCAATACTGCTTTGAAAATTTGCATGTGCAAAGGTAATTTCTAAAAAGTTTCTACATAAATATCTTTAATTGACTATGTAATTATGAAGCCTAGCTTATTTACTAACCTAGAAAGAAGGTATGCATGTGTTTTAACATCAACAGGTCCAAAGCAGTTGTCTGAACAAACATTGATTGCCTCCAAAAGGAATGAGGCCTAGAGAAAGGAAATTTCACCTAATTGTCATCCAGCCCAGACAACGACCTCTAACAGACTTACGACTTGGTGGAGGGATAAGAAACTTAGTTAAAATAAGCTCGTATGTATTAGGCATTCTGTTATGTATTGTTATAGCTATTCCTTTTATTTTACAGTGTGTTAATTATTTTTTTATTTTTAGTTAAAAGAAAAAAAAAAAGAAAAAAGAAAAAATAAAGAAAAAAGAAAAAAGAAAAAAGAAAAAAGAAAAAAGAAAAAAGAAAAAAAATGAAAAAAAAATTAGGGGAGATGATGGGATACATAGGACAGAGAATATTGCAGATTTAATTAGCATATACAGTTTGATAACCAAAATGCCTTGGCAAAAGTAAACAGAGCTTTGAAGATTACAAGTTGAGTGGATCAAGACTGGCATCAGGAAAAGAAAATTGAATCAACCCTCTGCAAGCAAGAGATGTTTGTAAAATGCATGAGTTTGTCTGTGTGATGTTTAAACTAATCATTGTAATAAAACATTACTAGCCCTAGAATAGTATATAAGCATTTGTAAACCTCAGTAAAAATGAATTCTGATCACTGAATCAGTCTTCCCACCTGTCTTAATCGCAGATAAAGTAGCTGTTAATATTCCAAGAGGACTGTGATTTAAACCCAGGAGTTTGCTGTTAGCAAGTTGTGCCTTGAGGAAAAAACTAATACACAAGTTGGTCTGTTCAATTATTTCACTCTTAAAAGAACAGTGGTTTGCTTGAGCTTTTGGGAATAGATTGTGTGGGAGGGGATTCCAGCTCCATGTCTAAATATGTATTTTGCTTTGCTCCTAGGAAAAAGAACACAAAATGTGTGATGAACAAATTAGAGTAATTGATCTCATGGAGATCTTTACAAATAAAATGCCATTAAAATAATATTTATTTGCATAAACATACCAAGTGAATGAGTATCTAATCCAAGTTTTCTTCCTTTGTATGAGACAGACTATGATGTTTTTAGAGGTAATTAATTTCAGTCTACTGATCAGAAAAAAATGTCCGTTTGCTCTTTAGCACAAGGTTTTATTGGAACCTATACACCGGACAGGGAAGGATTACTAAAATTAGAACCAGACAAGGGAATAGAGATGTCCTAGGTTACAATCTAAAATATTCCAGAAGGTCTGTATTCTATCTCTATCTTGATGAACTGTTAAAATCAGGAGGGGCAGGGTTTTCCTTGCTTCTCCCCAGGACTATCTCCTGTTAATGGGCCATCAATGCCTTGCCCCATGAGTCATAGATAACTCCCTCTCGGAGCCATTTCCTGTTTAATGGGCCATTAAGGACCCACCCCATGACTCATAGAATGACATCAGCCCATTGTGAGATGCTCTGCCTAGGGGGAGGAGCCAAGCATTCCCTCCTGGATATAAACTGGGCATTTGGACAGAACAGGCATCTGCCTTCTAATGGATTCCCAGAGGAGCAGCCTTCTCTCCCACAGGATTCCCAGAGGAAGAACCAGACCCTTCTACATCACCACTGGACCATTGGAGGAAAACTCCGCCCTTCTACAGGATCTCTGCTTCAGCAGAACCATCTGTCACTCCAGGAGCACTACTGGAGCCACCATTCAAACTGGACTGCTGCCAACACCCTGACTGACAGGGTGTCAAGTTGTATTCTAACTGTCAGGGTTTTGTTTTTGTTTAATACTGCATCTTGGTCTAATTTTCCTATTAAGTTGTGGTTTGTTGGTTTTTGTTTTACTTTATTTTGTTTATACATATTAAAGAACTGTTATTCCTATCCTCACATCTTTGCCTGAGAGCCCTTTAATTTTAGAAATTATAATAATTTGGAGGGAGGGTGTTTACATTTTCTATTCCAAGAGAAGCTCCTGCCTTCCTTGGAAGGCACCCATCTTTCAAAACCAAGACAAGAGAGAACAAAACTTAGCTGGTAGTTTGGGTGTGAACATCTGAAAGATCTTCACCTAATGCATTTGTCACAAGACTTGGATTCACTCATATAAACATTTGAAAACAGTCACTTTTGCCAGATGCAGTTGCAGCCAGGGAAGAATATGAATATACTGACTGCCAAGGAGTAGGGTGGAGATCAGTTGGGCCTACCTGGAAGAGGTCCCCATGGTACTGCTTATCGAGAAAATGTCCCCGTGGTATAAGACACGTACTCTGGAGTCTCTGCTGGCGCATCTTGGCATTGTTTATGATATTGATTTAACACTTTCCAAACATCTCTTGTCTTTTTATACTGTGCAATTCAAATTGCTTCATTCCTAACTACTGCAACATGGTTGGGCTTTTGTGTGTGATTTCTCACACATAATATGTGGCATCTAGTTTATTAATCATGGAATTTACTTATTACTCTGATGCACAGGCCTATCAAGTAAAATAACTTATACAGAAAAAATTATGCTACATTTTGCATAAACCTTTATGTCTCTAAGTTATGGTAGGCTTGAATTGTACTTTAGAGATGTGTAGTATGGCATTTTTTCTTTCTAATGTAAGAAATACCATTGACACTGTACGATTCAGGATATTTTACAACACTCTGGAAAAAAGACCTGTTCTTGGCTTAGCATTGTTAATCTGATTCAGTCAACCAAGTATAAAATATGTCATGCAGAAAGAACTGGTTGGGTTTCTAGTCCAATTAGAAGTTCACATTTAATTTATGAATGCCCTTAAATTTTTACTCATGTAAAAATTGTATTGGTATTTTTACTAAAGGATTGGTTTAATTAGAGTAACCAAACTGAAGGTTTTTGTGCAATGGACATAACTTTAGTTCAAATCTTGTCCATAAGCAGGTACAGGGTGGTGTGGATAAAATAAAAACAAATTTGATAAAATTCTGCTTCATTTGAATGAATTCAGAGCAAAATCTGTCTTGCAACACTTAAGTGCATACTAACCACTAGTGGAGAGGTTGGAGGGGAAACATCTCTAAAATCAAAACCTTTGAGTAAAATTTTATTTCGAGGGAAATACAAGTCTTAATAGCTACAGCAGTAATGAAACAATAAGTATAAAGAAATTATGAGGGTAGGGATTTGCAACTTTGTGCCCTAGACATTAGATATCACTAGATATTAGATATTAGTGTATTAGTAATTGATAGGCTTGATAGCTGTCCTGGTTTGAGATTGATTGACATTTTGGTGGGCAGGAAAAGAGCCACCCCTGGAAGTGAGGTGTGCCTGTGGATTTCCCATG
>VXBU01001470.1:49832-72485 GCA_013400315.1 Bombycilla garrulus
AGTTAATAAAGTTTCTTCTTTATGCTTTAAGTTGGGTGATTGTGCTCCTTTTTTGGTCCTACCTCACAGCAGAAATTGAGAAAAATATATTTTCATGGGTGCACTGGCCTTTGGCTGGTGTCAAACCATGATGATAGCTTAAAATCAGACCCTTGTTTCACTACCTCTGAATAAAATTTTACCAAAAGCATAATGGTGACATGAGTAATGTGTTTACTTTTTGAATTTTCTTTAAATGTGTTCCAAATGGAGACATGAAAGTACTAAAACTCAGAAAAAAGAAAGAACCATTAGAAATGGAATAGAAATAATTACCAAAAAGATCAAAATTTTAAGGGTATTCTGATAGTGAAAAGAAGAAAAAGTGTTTAAAAATGTAACCAGTCGGAAAGCTAGAAATTTGTTATTTTACGATTACGTGAAAAAAAGCTTTCTGAGCAGCTTTTCTAGCAGGAGGTGGAGATACTCTGGTTTATATGTGGACATGAGTGAACCTCATAAACTTTCATTTGGTCCCATAACCTTTGTTTTGTGGTGTTTAGAATTCCCAGGCTGAAATTAAACGTGCGAGTTATGGCAAACTAACGGAAAGAACAAGGTGTTAAAAATGTTTTGAGCTGGTGTTATGTATGATATGGGTGTTTGTGGCAGATATTTTCCAGTCTGTTGAAGACAAGAATCTCCCTCCAGCTGGCACTTGTCAAGGATCACAGAACAAACTTGTGAATTTGCTGCTTACAAATGACAATTGTGAAGATGTACATAAAATTTTAGTCCTCCTTGGACACATAGATCGTGGTAACTTTCTAAGGATGATAAAAGAGCAGTCTAAATTTAGACCTTTTTAAATTTAAATTTTAGTTCAAATCAATCTAATTCAGTTCTTCTGAGACTCTGTCCTGTATGCAGTCCTTAGAGAGTCATCATTCAGTTCTGCTCCCTTAAAGTTTCATTTCAAAGCTGGATGACCATCAAGATAGTTCTTGCAAGTGCCATCATAAGTGAGAAATGGACAGGACAAGTGAAAGCAGCAATGTCAGACTAGAGAGGTTCTTTAGACTCTGCTCACGGAAAATTTAGAAATCATAGAATGGATTTGGTTGGAAGGGATCTTTAAAGGCATTTTAATTCAACCACATTTGCAATAAGCAGGGACATCTTCAATTAGATAAAGTTGCTTAGAGCCCTGTCTAACCTAACCTAAAATTTTTCTAGGGATGGGGCATTTGCCACTTCGCTGGGCAATGTGTTCCAGTATTCTAGTGTTTCTCTTAAATGATCATGTTAAGGGCATTCATAAGATTTAATTTTTTTAAATAAGAACTATGTTTTGAATTTAATCTTTCTGGAAGAAAAAAAAATAAAATTATTCCTTCCCTTTGAAAAGGTATGTCAAGCTAAAGCATCTCAATATTTCCCTCCCATAAGGGAAAGGCCAGGGAACTTGAAAACTGAAGTGATTTGTTTAAGGTCATAACCAGGAGATAACATAACACTGAAGAAGAGAACAATTTTCCCCAGCTCTTCAGTATGAAATCAGTTCCCTGTCCACTTCTAATGGTACATCCTTACAGAATTAACTTCAATGAGTCCAACTTTTGATATTTTCAAGCTTAATTTATTTACGCATTAGGAGATTTTAAATATCCTGGTTTCTGACAGAAATATTTTGATGACTGACATATATGATTTTTAGCTGCTTTCATTCATAACAAGATAAAGCCTAAAACTGTGCTTCCATCATCCTTCCAAATGACAATTCACTGTAATCAGGTTTCCCTCACAAGATTTGCTCCTTTCTTCATCACTATGTGTGAGACTTCCATTGAAGCCTCAGGGAAAATACTTAGTACCATTATTTCCTTTTGAAAATACAGATAAATTATCTGAGTAGTTATTTTAATAGATTTTATTATCCATATATCTTTTCACTTTTTCAACCCAAACAGCTATAACACAACACAAAATAATACTGATAGCTTATATTTTTAAAATAGAAAACAGTCACATTTATAACGTTAATGGATTGGAAAATGTATGATCAAATAGTTGCTAATATCTATTGTTTTCCTAATGAGAAATAATATTTTGGCCCTTCCACCGAAAGACTAAATCAGCAGGAATTAACCAGAGATGTAATTTCTATGTCTGAGGCAGTTATTGGTCTTCTTGACAGGGTCTAATGCATATATCACTTTTAGAATTCTGTCCACTTTTTGTCTTCACATAAACACACGCACACATGCACACACATATGTGTGTGTGTATATATATATATGTATATATGCATATATTTATACAGAGAGAGAGGGAGGTAGGAATTGTAAAGAACAATAGTAATTCATTTTGAAAACAAGTGGTACATTTACAACATAAAGTTCTTTGAGATTTGGCATAGATTTATGAAAAATCAAACTGTAACAGAATTAAAATTTAATATATTAAAGTGATCAACAGTATATACTCACTGTAATATAAAAAAAAATCCTTGCCATAGTCCCTTGCAATCTGACTCATTATCTTCTCATCACATTAGGACACCATGGCTGTGTACCTATTGTTCCTCAAAGTCCCACTTAAATCTAGCCTGCCAACATGATTCCTTGCTTATTAGTTTAAATTACAGGCAGATGCCAGTGGTTTTTTTCAATTCTTCTGAACTACCTGGAAATAAACTCAGTTATGAAATAGAAAATGGTTTGAGCTCAATTTTTTTATTGTCTCTGTCCTGATGAACTTTTGTTATCACTGAGGAGATGGAAGGTCAAAAGGACTCTGCTGGCCATTGCTAGCTCATCTCACATGCAAATTGTTTCACTAGCCTTCTGATCAGATGAAATTTCAGGGTAATGAAGCTATGTCTAGATCGTCGCTCTTAAATCTGAAAAAAAAACAGTTTTGGCAGTATATTGCATATCGGTTTCATAGACGTATGAGAGGCGACCATACTGTGAAAGTGAGTGATGTTTGAATGGTTTTAACTAATATTTAGCAATTTGAAAACTGCTAACATCTTCCTTTTGTGTTGTAGGTTTATACAGACTTCATGCTGTCCTCCTGTGGTGATGTAAGACTGCAAGGCAGTGAGGAGGAGAATGAGGAGATTTGGACATGGACTTTGATCAAAGAAATATCCAGTTTTAATTATAAAATATGTTCTGTGCAGGAGCTGGTGCAGTGAGGGAGAGAAACCAGGTGTCTTAGTGTGATAGTTTTTTATATGACTACCCTGGTCCCTTTACAGACATGATGCAGTCTCAGAAAGAGACTGGACAGATCACTGAGGTTGTTTCTGCCAAGCTGTGCCTTATGGAAATGCTGGATCATGAAGTTTCTCTGGGCTTCTTTCCACTCCCTGATCTTTGAAGATCAGAGTGACAGATCATAGGTCTATCCTTATGAGAGTCTGTCCTCAGCAGACTTAATTTTGACCTCAGTAAGCTTAATTTTCCTTAATTACAAAGAGTAGGTAGATATACTTTTCTAGTGGCTAGTCATTTCAAACCAGAGAGCTGCTTTCTGATTTCCATTATCCTTATTGGTGCATGCAATCTTTGGTTTCTGAATACTTCCAGACAGTCATATTTTTTGATAATCAAACAGGTTTGCTTGCAGAGTGTGGCTCCCTATGTGCTTGAGCACATCAAAACTATTATGTCTGAGAGATGATACACCACATTTCATCTACTGTAGCTGCAGAATAAGCTAGTAGTTCATAAGTTTATGCTAACAGATATGCTAACTAGGCCTCGCTGCTATACCTTCTGACTGAGAAACAGGATCACTGATTGCAGAGGCATAAGCTGGGAAATGGAGCCTTGTACGTCCAGTCACATTCAGCACAATTATTATGGAACAATTTTCCCCTGTTTCTCACAGAAGATGTGAAATGCATAGGAGATCAGGGCAATGTACAAAGTCATCCAGACAAAGAGAAAAGGGGGTAATTTTTGAAGACATGAACATCAAACCCACACTATAAAAGGGTGTTCATAAAGCAGTTCTGATCCTTTGTTACTCGTTGATCTTGGTTTCACCACACTGCATAGTCTGACTCTAATTCAGCCTTGCAGCTGAAATGGCAGTAAGAGAAATTTAAACAGGGTAATTGTCATAGTGCTCAAGGTGCTAATGACAG
Organism: Bombycilla garrulus; assembly: GCA_013400315.1. Lineage (NCBI taxonomy): Eukaryota > Metazoa > Chordata > Aves > Passeriformes > Bombycillidae > Bombycilla > Bombycilla garrulus. The sequence goes on from VXBU01001470.1 coordinate 53,971, forward strand.
ATGATAAACTGCTCCCAAACTTGCGGTGTGTCAAATAGTGCTTTCCAAAGCAAGCAGCACTGATTTCTACATGAATGTTGATATAACGTGAAAAACAGACTGATATGAGGTTCATCTAGGTTCATGGCGTATGTGAGTTGATGAGGCAAGGAGAGGTATACAGTTTGGGTTAAAATAACTAACTTCAGCTGTCTACACATAAGTTGTTTAGTGTTGGCCCTATTCTGAAGATGTAGTTAATATAATCAAGAGAGTGTAGAAAGGAGCTTATGTGATTACCCAGGAGAAGTATTTTTCTGGTTGTCTAAATGACTGTTTAAATTCCACTAACCAAATGCCCACTGATTATAAATAAAGCTAAACTTCATTAATGGGCACCTCAAGCTAAACATCTTAAACCTGATTTGATTCCCACTCTGGCTACTTGGTTTCTTTACCTACACAAGGACATCTCTGTATGTAAGATATCTAAGAGATGGAACTGATCTTAAAGATAATAAAGGATACATGGAAGACCTTTGTCTGTCTGAACAGGCATTTGGAAGCCATAACATGGTACCCAGGACATCACAATAGACATTGCATTTGGGATTAAGAACCAAAATTAAGCCCTGTCTTTCATGAGCTGAACACCATAAAGAAGCATGGGATTTCTAACAGACCTATATTAAATACACAAGCAGCTGAAAATAAAAATCAAAACAACCAAAGAAAAAATTAAATTTCAGCAATGGACCACAAAACAAAAGTAGCACTGACTAAAGGATTTCTTCTGCCAGACCATGCACTGGGCAGGCCTCTTATGCTTGAGATGTAATTTCCAGTAAGAAGTTAATTCCTTACAATGAGTAGCCACATCCAAAAATCAGAACATTAGCTGGCAGCAGATTCAAATGCTGATCTGTCCAAACTCAGAGTGGAGATCTGAATGTCACCATCCAAGTCACTCATCTAAACTGCTACTTACTCACCATTTGCTCCTGCACTACTTCTAACCAAATCTGTAACTGTAATAATTTTTAAAAGAAATGTAAATCTCTTTCCCTCCAACTAGCCAACTGACTCATGTCTTAAACAAATTCTTTCAAAAATTGAAAGACAAAAGAAAAATAATCTTTTTCCAAATGATCATCTAGAGTTCAGCAAAGCCAGATTCTGTGCCAAGAACTGGATGAATGCTGGTAACACAGCCTAAAGAGAATCAGCTGTGCTGTTCAGAAGCTGTGTATCTTCAAAACTTTACTTTTCTAAATAGATGTGGATAAAAAACATTTTCTTCTGAAGATTGGGTAAGGGATATTTATAGCTAACTTGAAAATTAGGTAGAGAACCTGTCCTGTATATTTGGGGCTTGTATTGCTAAATTGGTATCCAATTTTCTGTAAGTAGCCCAGAATGGATAGATACTGAATATTTATTTTGGTTTTTATTAATCTTTACTTATCTAATGGAAAAAACTTTAAAAGTAATTAACTTAACAATAAAGAGAAAAGTTAATGTGGGCACCTTGAAAACAGGGTATTCAATATTTAAAAAGAAATTGTAGCTACCAACAGCCTTGAGATCTATGCAAGATTTTTTTCCCATTGAATAGTACATTTGCAAACACTCTACATTATTTTACCCTTCAGTGAAGAAATGTTGTGCCAAATTACTCTGTGGAGAGTGTTTGGTATTATTAATTCCATTTCTTGGTGCAGCAACATTTCCATGTGGCATGTAATAAGACACACAAAAGAAAAAATATCTTTCTGTTGCAGTTCATGTTTATTATCTGTCTTATTGTTATAATGGTTCATCCCTATGTTCCCCCCGTTCCTGCTCCCAATGGTTTTTTCCTTATTTGCATCCACCCCTACAGCTGCCCTTCAAACATATCCCCTGCCTTTGTTCTGGCTCCTTCCCTGCCCATCATAGTAACCCTGCACTCCTTTCTAGTTCCTTCCCTGTCAATCCCATCCTGGGCCAGTCCCTAACTGTGACACCCCCTTGGAAATCCCCTAAACTTCAATGTTCCATTGGCCCATGTGACCTGCCCTCTTCTCCCTCTTGTCCCTATTGGTCCTGAACATATTGTGTAATCCCATCACTCCTCCCCTAAAGACTTCTTATTGGTTAACTGATTGTACCCACCCATCAAATTTTTTGTTGTATAAAACTCCATGCACACAGGTGATTAGGGCTCTTTCGCTCCTGACCACTTCAGCTTCAATGATTCGGTCCTGGTGGAACCGTGGACCTAAGAGCCTCCCCTTGCCTCTTTACTCTCTCCTTGATAGTGAGCATTCACTGTAGAGCAGGCAGCTCTAAAGGTTCAGCTTTCAGTGACTATCTGCTGAAGCTGTTTCCCACTCCTGGCACGGTGCCAGAGGACTCTGAGTTAGCCTGGGTTCTGGTGAGCCACAGCATCTTTCTACCATTTAATGCATTTTAAATGTCACAAACCAATTTAATCTATTTCTGAAACTTTAACTTGTGATCTTGAAGATTTGTAGTAAAATCTTTATATTAAAATCTGGTCTTTATTAAAATATTTAACATAAAGGTTTGTGTTATCCAGTTACTTGATTTTTTTTAAATACTTACTTATTACTCACTGAATTTGATTGGACATACATTTTCCTAAATTCAAGACCTAACCAAATGTATAGTAAAGTAGTTAAAGAAAATGCCTTGATTCAAGTAGTGCTGTCCCTTTTAAATTAAAGCTATTATGAGCATTTATTTTAAACACTAATGCTGGGCTAAAATTAAAAATACAGCTGTAAGTGCATTAATAATCAGAAGACATTTTTTATTTTTTGCTTTGACTTGACTGAGAGTCTCATTATTCTTCTATGTATAACAAGATGCTGCTTATCAGATACACACAAAATGTTCTCTTTTCAATATTTTCCACTAAAGATTCCTTTGTTGCAATCTATGCAAACACTTTTCCCAGTTCTGTTTTACAGCAAATGCTTTTGTTACAGAACACTTTTTGAATATTTTGTTTAAAGAATGATTCAGCAGTTGTTTTCTTGACAGCAATTTAAAATATTGCAAGTGCAGAGAGTCTCCAGACTCTCTAGAAATAAAAGATGTAAGAAAGGGAGCCCAGCATTTGTTGTGCAGAAATTATATGATGACAAGCCCTTGGACTCTTAAACTGAGTCTTTTCAAACACAATTTATGTAGTTAACTTTCCTATGTAAACCATACTCTTTAAAAGAGATTTGGAAAGGATTTTATAGTTATTCTAATGTTATAACTATAAAAGATATTTACCAAATTTAAGCTCTCCATTTATTCTCACAGGCTGTATAAGAGTCGTAATTCTTTTGAAGAACTGGCAGTGAATGATTCTTGAAAAGTAAGAGTATTGTTGGAACAGTTGTGATACAAAGAAGCATTTGGTCTTGAGGATTCAGAGTCAAGCAGTGCATTAGCTTGCTAAAGTCATCCTAATCTGATGATCAAAGAACTTCTAACTGAAAATATCTAGTTGATTCCCCAGTGCCAAGTAAATTTCTGTCACACAATAACCCATATATTGAAATAAGATACATAAAAAGGACGTAATATTATAAGAATACAGGAATCATAATAAATCATTTATATGATACAGAGTGTAGCATGTGACACTTCCAATCTTACATGTGTGCACAGAAAGTCAGACATAAAGACAAATCTGTGAGAGCAGATGATGAAAAATTAAAGTCTTGAGAATGTCTGTGCAAATTCAAAAAGCTGGAGATGTGAGGGAGTGGTATGATATGAGTGATGCATAACAGCTTACTGGGATTTAAATTCTTGAGAGAGAATGCCATGTATTAAAAATGCTGAATGCAAATCCAATATTATGCCACTAAATCATTCTACTGAGTTCTTATGAGTTATGTAAGACTGGAAGAGCTTTTGAACAATTGTTTCGGAAATTAAAATAAATAAACCTAAGGTAATAATATGAAATTATATCTTCAATTAAACTGTATAGAATTTAAGCTAAGAGTAACATAGCGTAACCTCATGTAAAATCCTTTCACATTAGAAAGTGATCTGTTTTCTTGTCTTTTGTTAAGAGAGACTGGAATTCTGGAAAGCTTCATGCTATATAGTAGGCTTTATTTCTTTCTTTCTTTTTTTTTTTTTTTTTAAAGTAGTATAACACTTTACTTATAAGTTATCCACAGAAATATTTCTTGAACATCCCTTTGCAATGAATTTAGGATACCAAACAGAGCTTAAGGGTGACTATCTCTTACAAATGTTCCTATTTTGAATAGAACCTATTTGTTTGTCGCAAACCTGTATTTGAGACACGTTGTAGTTTCTAAGAATTTAACACATACATTTTAAAGATAATTTTTGTGTATGTGTCTATATGTACACAAGTGGGAATTATACATAAGTGTTTGGCTGCTTTGAAGAGAAAGAAATAGCATTAGACGCACATCAGGGCAAACTATAAAGACATTATAAATTGACTGCTACGTTACACCACAGAATTTAGTTCTTATATGATAACTCTGATGGCTGTCAGAAGGCCATGATTTATCTGTTCTAAAACCTGTTTTTGCTATTAATATTAAACTTCACAATTTAAATTAATAATAAATTCACGTTTAAATTTCTCAAGTTAGCACTTCAGGTGTAAAAATAGGAAAAAAATTGTCTTACCTTTCCTAAATCATGGTTTTTGAAAATATAAGAACCATCCTATCTACACAGTACTATCAAAGTCAAGTGATGGCTGGATTTGGATTTGTTCCATCCTTTTGCTGAAACTGAATTTGAATGACACAAACTGTATTTACTTAACCTGTTGGCAACTCTGGTGGATTCTAGGTTTCATGAACTTATATCCAGAGTCACCGCTCAACTGCTCTCCTTTATAAAGATCCTTAGAATTGGTTGCTATTTTTGTCTGTGTGTATGCATAAATTTTAAATGTACTTGTATATTTTCCAGCACTTGTAAATATATGTGATCTGAAACCAGAACTGAAATCACAAATTGAACAGCCCAGAATAAGAGAACATTCAAAAAAACCAATGAAGTAAATTCAAACAAGATCTACCTACTATATATTCTGATTTTCTGCCTATCTAGAAGAAAAGAAGTTTTTGTTCTCCAGCATGTCTTAAAAATAAAGATTTAGTCAGGGGAGTGGTTCAGTTTAATTTTCTGTTTGGTCTCAGTTACTGATTTATTCTTTTGTGTGTGTGTGTGTCTAGAGTCAGTTTCTGTCACAGATAATTAGACTACTGGAATATATTAAAACTGCCCATGTCTGAGTATATTCATATTGGATTAACCCAATGTACAAATGGAAAGACAGTGAGTGTTGCAGTTCTTGTTTGTTTTCAGTCTTGTTATGGTTTGTTCCTATGTTTCCCTCTGTTTGTACCCTCAGTACTTCTTCCCTATATGTATCCACCCCCACAGCTTCCCTTCAAACATATCCCCTCCCCTTGTTCCGGTCCCTTCCCTGACTGTCGTGATAACCCTGCCCTTTGTTCTGGTTCCTTCCCTGTCAATCCTACAACAGGCCAATCCCTGATTGTGACACTCCTTTGGACCTCTTGTAAACTTCGATGCCCCATTGGCCCATGTGACCTTCTGTCTCCTCCCCCATGTCCCTATTGGTTCTGAACCCATTGTGTAATCCCCTCACTCCTCCCTCATCCCTCCCCTAAAGATTTCCTATTGGCTGGTTGCTTGCATCAGTTTTCGGTGCTTAGTGCTCTTTTGCTCCTTCAACCCACTAAACCTTGGTTGGAACCTTGGACTGAAGAGCCTCCCTTCGCCTCCTTTATCCTCTCCTTGACAGTACGCTTTCTCCCATAGAGCTATTAGCTCTAAGGTTCAGCCTACGATACAAAACATCATTGGGGCTGTTCCCCACTCCTGGCTCGGTGTCGGAGTTTGTCGAGCTAGCATGGGCTCCAGTGAGCTGCATCAGGTGAGAATGAACTAAAACTTCTATGAAATTCTAAAAATGAAAAATGTTCCATCAAAAAAAGCTCTACTTTTCTATAGGGAAGGTGAAGTTTAATATTTGGATACATGTCAAAGCCACCAAAAATACCTTATTTATGCACACCATTAAAATACTTGTTTTAAAACTGTTTTTCTATGAGCGAAGTCAGTCTACTGTATGTCAGCAGCCCACAGAGTACAATGCCGCTTCTTTTGTTTCCATCCTCAATTGCATATCAGGCTTACTGATCAGGCTACATTTGCACTGATTCATCTTTCTATCTCCCATCTTACCAATTGTGGTGTTACACTTAGCACAGAAGTTGCATGAGAGTGGTAAACCACAAGTTTCCATGACCACAATCTTGAGAAGAGATTTATGCTCACTCTGTGATGGATGTGAGTATTTTCATGAGGGGCAATCAGAGGGCAAAACTCTGGGAAGAATTTTTTTCTTAGAATCATAACTCTGTTTTAAGAGTTTTGCATTTAAAATAGAAATAAACATCTGGTTCTACTTTTCTCATGTACACAAATTCCAAAAGACAGGGGAATTTCAGATGGGAATAGACTATAGAAATGTTTTGCCTTGTTCAAAAACAATGTTTTGTTGCATAAAAAATAAATGCAAACACAAAGTAATCTATGGTTGAAATTGTTTTAAATTTCTGAATATTTCTACTCAGGAAAGAACTCCTTTTGCCACAAAAAAAACGTAAAATCTTTTTTTTTGTATAAGGTCTTCTCAACACCTTATGTATTAGTCATTATATTATGGAATTCCATTTTATCTAAGTATGCAACAACAGAAATTGTATCAGATACCAATTGTATCAAACCATAAATCAAACAAATTTCTCGTAACATACAAATACCTCTGAGAATTACTGAATATTTCTGTTCCACATCATAAACTCATGACTTTCATACAAGTATTAAAATGTGGTTGTACCTTGTAATTTCTTTCGCAACTGAGTAAATCAAATTCCAAGCAAAAAAGCTTCAGACTAACCCTTAGCTTTGTTAAGATAGTTCTCACATTGATTAAGGGATGCTCCTGCATGGACTCCTAATCTGTCCATCACCTGCCCTGCAGGATATATGAGCTACCTGAGCTAGTGTCCCTTTTTTATTTCTCCTTTGTCAGGAAATTCTCTCTGGAGCCTGAGAAAGGAAATTTAAATGAATTTTTTAAAATAATGACTGGTTGTTGGAGTGAAAAGTTTCAGTTTTAGCAAATTCATATTTTTAGGAAAAGTTCCTATCCTATTTCTCCTTAGAACAATATATTGTGCCATATATTTCCAGAAACAAAGGCATGAAATGGTAGGTAAAATATCAAGTAGCTAATGCTTAGCATTTTGAGAGTGTTAATTAGATGCCTTCCTGCTTTTTGTGTGATGAGTATTTTGCCAATCCTTGCTAATTATTATAGCAATTAGGTTTAATAAGTCGAGAATTTCACAAGCTTAGGTCTTCTGGGTTACACTTTAGCCAATAGGGAATGGGTGTTAATTAAGGACAAAGAAAAGAAGAATTAAGAAGATTTGATGGGTTTAAGGAAACAGCAATTAAACAAAGTGCTAGAGTGATTTGCATATTTTAATAAGTCAAGAACTCTTGGATGTTCAGGAAAAAAAGTTACATTTTCATTAGTCTGTGTAATTTTTCCATAAGATCTCTTCAGATTTTAACACTTTGTCTCCAGGAATAGAAGGTGATTGTAGGTTTTTAAGTCTTTATTATTAGTGCTTTAAAACCGGTTCCAGACTTCAAAATAGGTACTATTGGTATTAATATGAGCACTCCTTTATTTTGAGAAAACCAATGTACAGTCCGCATTATGCTGTCTATAAAGAAGGGCCTGCACAGGCTACCTCACCTGCATCTGTGACCTGCTACCAAGTACCAAGAAGCTCTATGTCCTATAAAAAGCAGTTACATAAATATCAGCAGAAAAACACCTTTTTTTTTTTTTCTTTTTATTTGCCCTGGTGAAAACAACAGAAAAGATTTGTAGGGAAGGAAATTTATCTCTTTCAATAGAGAAAAAGATCACTGTACACATCAACAGTCAGTGATGGGACACTGTCAAACCAATTGGTTCTGTCTTGGTTCTGGTTTTTTTTTAGGCAACAAATGAACAACCCAATTATTGGTATGAGGAAAATCCACCTTGAATTCTAATTCAGTAGGAATTGTTCTGAACAGACTACAAAGTAGAGTACCTCAATCTCATTGCCCCATGAAACAATGCATTACACTTGGGCATTTTAATTGTTTAAGACTTTGCAACTTAGGAAAAGGTCTTAAAAAGTACATTGTAAAGAAAACTCAAATAGTATGTTCTACTAATAGTATTTGTTCAGAACCAAATTTTCATCATAGAAATGTTAAAAAGTAGATGATCCAAACATAATTCATGCTAGGACCACCAGTTTCTTAATGATTGTGCTATTGTGTTGTAGGTCACCATTCACAGTACTAAACTTACATGAGCCACAAGGTGTGTAAACTGTTGATTTATTCATCAGCTGGTGAGGAACTGCTGTGAGGGGTTGATCATTAGTGTCACAAGAACAACAGCTCTATTGAAACCCACTAAAGTTCAAACATCAAATTGCTGAAAGCATCACACAGGCATCCTACTTGCCAGTAGGATGGTGCTTCTGCAGAGCTCATTATGAGCCCTAATTTTTTTTTTTTTTTTTTTTTTTTTTTTGGGAGGGAGGGAGGAAGGTTCATCGTGTTACTTAATGAAGAGGCGAGTATGAAATGAGAAGTAAGAGATAAGAGAGAAAGCAGGTGTGAAGAAGTTTTCTTGTCTATGGATCAAGCAAAAACTTCATAGAATCATAGAATCATTAAGGTTGGGAAAGACCACCATCCCTGGATGTGTTTAAAAAAAGACTGGGTGTGGCACTCAATGCCATGGTTTATTTGAGGAGTTAGGGCATGGGTTGGACTTGATGATCTTGAAGGTCTCTTCCAACCTTGTGATTCTGTGACCTCCAAGATCATTGAGTCCAGCCTTTATTCAAACACTACCTTATCATCTAAACCAGAACACTACATTACATGCCATGTCCAGTCATTTCTATAACACTTTCAGGGCTGGTGACCTCACCACTCCCCTAGGAAGTCCATTCCAGTGCTTGACAACTTTTCCTGTGAAGAAATTCTTCCTGATATCCAACCTGAATGTCCTCTGGTAGACCTTAATATAATTTCTTGTCCTGTCACTAGTTGTCTGGGAGAAAATGCAGACCCTTTCCTTGGTGCAACCTCCTTTCAGATAAGGTAGTACAGTAATTAGATTGTAATATAGACTGTTTATTGAGCAGGAGAGAAAGTACATCTGCCTGTGCTCACTGATGTGGTGCCTTGTTTTTGTCTACACTCCAACTGACCCACCTAGCTCACTGACTGGCACCAGCGTCAAGAGTGGGCCACCCCGGAGATGCAGCGCGCTCTCCGGGAACGGCTCAGAGCTACACAGCTCTGTAGCAATCAACACGTCTGGCGAAGGCAAAGGATCAAAGGGGAGGCTTTTGCAGGTTCCACAGGGCTGGGTTTATTGAAGGTATCCAGGGAAGAGAAGTCATGGGAAAGAGAGCCAGAAAGACCATTTTCACCAGCAGTGCAACAGTTTAAATACAGGGGAGGATCGAAGGGAGGTTACAAAATCCAAACCAATCAGTGTTAAGCAGGGACAGGCCACAAGGTGGGACTTCAGGGAACACAATCCAATGTGTGGGAGTCTGCCCTGTCCCAGGTGACCCCCACAATGTGCAACCCACCTTGCTGAAGAATCAGTCTGGAGTCTTTGGCTCTTGTTCTCAAGGTTGTCTTTATTATCTTACCTAACACAGTTTCTTTCTGCCCTGCGGCAAGCTTGCCCAGCAAGGGAGTTCGAGGCACTCTGCCCACCCCCGAGCCCGAGCTGTCTTCTTATACTATCAACTACGTATTTAATATTTACTATTAATTTCCAATCTGTGACCCTCACGTTACATTGTCCAGTTTTCTGACAAACCAATCCAGAGATGCCACCCTGGCTCAAAGATGGATGGCAAGAAGAAGAAATAACATGCCACGTGTAAAAATTCTCCATCTTCATTCTCAGACCCCCCTGTACAGAGTATCAAACCCCCCTGTATAAAGCTTAAAACTTTCTTCTTTTGCTCTATAATTATAACTATTTTACTATTTAAGCTCTGGTGACTTGCAGTTCTTCTTATAAGTTGGTAATTTGTCCTATGGATTAAAATCAAAGCCACAGGCATTCCTGGTGGCAAACAAAGGTCTCTGACTCTCCTGGCAGGGCTAAAAGCCTCCTGGCCAGGGCCCAGGTCATTCAGAGATGTCACAGGAACCCCTTGAGTTCTGACACAATGGGGGTAGCTGTGGGTGGGGAATGATTTTACAAAACCAATGGGGACTCTAGGAGCGGAGAACTGACATAGAACTTTCTCAAACAATGGGAGGTGTTGGGAAGGATTAACACTTGCCTGGGAGGGGATTCAGGGAACCGACAAGGAACTTTTGAGCAAAGGGAGCAGGGACAAGGATTGATGGGCAGGTTGAATGAGAGCAGCATAGAACTTTCCAGGGTAACAGGAAGGGAGAGTTGGCAACTGGAGAGGAGGATACAGCACAGGAACAAACCATCAAAATAAAGGGGAGCAACAGAACAAACCACTAATCAGAAAAGCATTGCAACACTCCCCACAAACCCAATGGCATTTCTACTACCAAAATTAAATAAAAATGTAATTGTATGAGTGTTGTAGGCATAATAACAGAAGAATCCTCATTTTCAGTAATAATAGAGGCAGCAAACACCTCACCTTCAACTGTTTGAATTGCCACATCATGGAACAGAATTTCATATGAAGTTCTAATATAGCAGCACAATAAGAATAAGCATGACCAAAATAGTACTACACAAACTTAAATTTCATTGATTGATAGAAATAATAATACAAAACCGCTGGTAATCACGCAGTCTTAGCCATCTGCTGCTGCAGTTACTACATCTTTCCTTTGTGAGGCTTGGGCACTAGCAAACATAATAAAACATTTGTTCCATTGAGAAATAGGCAATTACAGTAATGTTGCCATTGGCATAATAATAATAAAACTACCTTCCTTCTCTCCAGTTGCTCTTTAGCTACCAACAAAGTAATTTCTAAGCATGTATTACCATTTCAAAGGTGATAGTCAAAAATTCAGACTCATCTAGCCTTCTTAATTTCTGAATCCCACTTATCATAAGAAGTGTTGTATAAATAATCATTTACATATAAATTATCACATTTCTGAGGCTGTGAATGAAAATATCTTCTGCTGACCTAGCTTATAATTTGGGTGATGCTTAATCAAAGAACAACATAAAAGAAATGTCACAGGTCCTCACACAATAGAAATGGTGTGCATAATAAATATGCTGCCTAATCAGAAGAAATTCAAATATTTATAAATAGAGTTTATGGAAAGAAATCGTCTTCTTCATTTTCACTGAAATCTTTTCATTATGGAAAATAAAAATTATTTCCTTTAAAATGACTTTATACTAGCTGATTTCAAGCTTCATTGAATATCACTTTTATTTGCATTTCCCTTTCACAGATATTCTGTGAATAGTTCATTATTCCTTCCTGGAACCAAGAATTTGAACGCCAGTTCCCCAACCTGAGAGAAGACTTGTGTCTAATCTCACTACTCCTTTTCCCTGCAAGTGCTCCGATCTCCCCACGGATGAAGCCACTGGTAAAATTGATTGGTGATTTGTGGGTTTGTCCTAGTTTCACATTGAATGACATTTGGTGAACAGGAAGTGACCACCCAGGGAAGTGATGTTGCCTTGGGAAAACTGGTGAATAAAACCACTACAGAGTTATAAGAATGTCTCTGTACTCAGCATAGCAGTGGAACATACCTTGGTTGGTGTGACACTTTGACTGAAAAAGAGAAAAGACAAAGGGTTCTTTTAGAGCTATCCGAACTGTAAATCACCCCAGACATCTTGGACCAGGCTGACAACCTGTTTAGATGAAATGAATGTTGAAATAAAAATAAATGTAAAAGCAAGATTGCAATAGGAGAGCTGTGAATCTCTTTGAAAGGCTGGCATTGAAAAGCTGTTGGGTCTTACTCTTAAAGAATACCATATACATTACATTTGTATCAATAGTGCATTTACATAATAACGAAATTATTTCTCTGTCATCCCATAGGAAACCAGAGAAATCAGAGTAATTTTGTATCCGTGGCAAGGTCGCTGGAAAGCTATATCAATTCTGTGAATATAGTCAGGGAAAGCTCTTAGTTAACAATGAAGGATTCACTTCAGCAAAATATACAGATCAGCATTCACTCTGATCCACACAAACATGATTCTGCAATATACCTGCAGCACATCTGCCTAAACACTTCTAGATTGTGTTTGATAACAAAACAGCCAATTCTACCTGTGTGATGAATAAATGCTTGTCATACATTGTTTGGAAGATTATTTTGAAATTGTCTCTGATATTGAGTAGACAGAATATGATTATCAGTGACAGAGTTGTTAAGCCTAGTAAAATTATTTGATGATAATAAATGAGCTCATGACTTCAGAGTGAGGACTTCATGCTTATGACTACTTCCTGCTTGATATTACACATTGCTGGAGAAATGACCTTTAGCAACCTATGATAAAAATGTCAAATGTCATGTTTCTCCTATACTGCAGTGAACAGTCCACATCTAAATTTCAAGACAGGAGCTCAAAAGAGCACTGGAAAGGGTGGAAATATAACAAGGGAGACTGAAGACCTCTTGATAACCCTCGATAGAAAGGTCAAATGCAGGAACTGTGCACTTTTGTGTAGTGGTTCATAGTGAATGAGATTTTTGCTGTGTAAGAGTTACTTCCGTAAGAAATTACATTAGTTCATTTAGTGGTTTGCAGTTCTTCCAAATGAAATGTGTAATTGCTGTCAAGAAAGACAATCTATTTCTGCCCTTATTATACTTTTAATTTTTAAAAATCTACAAGTTCCTTTGGTCATCTCTCTTTCTGTCAAAAGCCTTGTGGTCATGCTCAGATATTAAAGGTAGACTTGAATTAAGAGATGGATCTCTTAAATCAATCTGATGGATCACTAAAAGATGACAAAATTTAGGCTACTTTTCCAAGGATAGGAACTTAGTAATAAACCTTCACCTAATTTATCATTCAAATTTTACTCCTCTGATACAGGAGGTGGAGCTGCTAAAAAAAAATAACATGAATATGTAACTATAAGAAACAGTTCCAGAGTACAGGAAATGTTTCACTGCTGTTGTCTTAAAACTGTGCTTTCAAAAAACTCAACTGGATTGCTCATCTTTTTTTGTTAAATGACATTTGACAGACAAAATGGCAGGACTCTATTTCAAGAATAACAGTACAAATGCAAGCCTTTGGAAAACTTGAAATTACAGTAGGAAGAAGGTAGAAAAGGCACCTTTGTTTTGTCTATTAAGAGACCAAATTTTCACAGTGCATATGTCAAGATTCAGCTGTTGAAACTTTCCTCTGAGCTCCCCATCCTTGACATCCAGAACATGTGATCCTGACACGATAGAGCTGACAACTTTATTTCTACCTCTAAACTACAAGTATGCCATCTGAAAAGACCTTGTGTGCCCCAAAGTCCCCCAGACCATTTATTTCTATATCAGTCCATCAAACTCTTATTACCTACAGCATTCATGTTTAGCACATTTCCTTTTCTTGAAAACCTTTGTGAAATCTGAAGTAGCAAAGTCAGACTGTTTATTTTGTTTTTTGTTTTCAGAAAAAATGTCATGTATGTGCTTTGGCATTTTATTGATCCAGAAAATGTATGTCATCATCAGTGACAAAGCTCCCATACGTGACATCAATTAAATGTCTGATGAGTACAGTTACAGAGGTAGAAGAGAAGGTAAATAAAAGAAATTAACTATATACAAGGAGAATAGATACACATTATGTATATGGCAACACTGTAATATGGCTGTAACAATAGAAAATTAAAAATTTATCAAACCAAATCAAAAGATAAAGCTTAAAAGAGTGCACAAGTGTGTGGAGGGAATCACTGTTTTTCCAGTGATCTCTTAAAAGAGCATAATTTATTTTTGTTTCTAAAGAACTCAACAGCATCACAAACTAATATATACAGTGGAGGTAAAAGTCTGATCTGTCCACTACTAAAATAGAGCAATTGTGCTGAGAAACTTCAGTGTTGTGTACAAAGCAATGCTTAAAATAAGGGTTTATTTGGGAAAAAAATTCCAATAGTAATTTGAGATAGCAAAAAAAATTTTTTTTAATAAATGATCCTTTATTGTCCAGATTCATATTCTGTCATTATTTAACATGTTACTTTAAGCCAGAAAGTTTCTGAGGATATTTTTTTCCCCAGTAATAAATGTCAGACCTAGGAGACTATTTTTGCATTAATTTTCAGTTTTAAAAGGCTTTTCCAGCAACATGACTGTCACTGTCCTGGGACATTTCTCCCGTGCTGTTCCAAATGCAAAACTGTCTCAAAGCCAGTTTTGTGTCTTGGCTGGGGTTTTTTTTTGTTTTTATTTTCCTTGAAAATAAATAATCTATTTATTGGCAGATGAACTGTCACTAGGATGTAGAGTCTGGTGTTCTAGGAACACAGTGTTAAGGTTGTTTATCAATGTATTTTTACTACAGTCTCACTTTCTTTTATAAACATTTGTTGTCCATCACACTTTAGTTTAGAACTCCAGAGTACACTTAGTGTTCAGTTCAGTGAAATACAGAAGCCTTTTCGTCTTCTTGCCTAGAAACTGTCAGTATGAAAATCCATGACTGATGTTTTCTTTTTCAGAAACAGATGATCAGAGACGTTTCTAGAAGGTAAACCAATAAAAAAAATATTGTTTCCAGGGGAATTGCATTTATTGAATATGTGGGAAACTGCATTTAATTGAAAGAAACCACAAGTTATGCAGACAAGGGCAACAGTAAAATAAATAAAAAAACAGGTAAATTAATGTCTTATTTTAAAAATGTGAGATTACATAAAAGCATCTTCAAACAGTTTTTAATTATTGGAATGTAAGTATTTGGTGCCATCTGATTTCTGTAGAAATAACAGTTTTCAAGTTTTGGAGGGATATTCTTTGAGTTAGGCATGTCTACCTTTTAGTGCATATAGTGGCAGTGAATTGCTCGTGGATATGTATGACCAGCTGATGGGCTCTGTACTATCTCTGGCTGTCCTCTCCAAAACAGATCCTTACACCTCGGAAAACATCCTGCACAACCAGCACTGCTTAAATGGCCGTTATCCTTCAGAGACTTCAAACAAAATTTTTATGAAAGGAGAAAGTAGGATCAGGGTATTCCTCTCTAAGATACCAGGCTTTCACTTTTTCTCCATCATCTGTGCTCAAATTTATGTTTGTATATATGGGTAGGGAGAAAGAAAAGCAGGAACAACAAGTAATGATCTATCCACTAATAAAAGTAATTTATCTTTGACATTTCTCTGCATATGCACCTAAATTTTCTGTGGTATTGCATATTTTAAACTGAAAGATCTGTCAAGGTCAGCTTTTGCCACATATACAGTTTTGATGCAACTGGTTCCTTGGACTGGCTGGCAGCTTGCGTGTCTTGGTTTGCTGACAGAGGACAAGGACCTTTGCAGTATGGTAAAAACAGAACACAGATATAAGATGACAAAAGCAGGCATTTGCTTACATGAGAAGCTCTCTAGTTGCTTATACAAGCACAAGACACTTCTTCTTTACTGACATTTGCTGCTTCTGTAGCAACCCTAACTGCAATATCCCAAGTGGTTTAAAATGCCTAGTATATAAAATAGAATGCTTACAAAAGTATAGAGATGTTCTGGTAAACATATTTGAATATAAAAAGCTGGTTGTTAAATAGTTAATTTTCAATTCTAAGATAGTTGATTGCTTATAAGAATGAGTGAAACAGGTAGGGGACTGCTTGTCACTAGGCATGTTCAGAGGTTTCATTTAAGAAGGTCTTTCTGTAGGTATCTGTATTGTTCTGTCAGTTTGGAATTCCAAATTCTCTCATTTCAGAATTTTTGGGTGATTAGACTGATTTTAGATCTTTGACTCTGGGTGAAAGTAAACAAGTACTTATTTACCAACTAGGCCTGAGAAGTGACTGTGTCACATTTAATTCACCTGGCCACAGAAAAAAATAATGGTCTTAGTGACTCAAGTTAGACTTGGGCCTAAGATTTTACACTTGAGATAAGTAAAGTCAAGAGAAATGAGAATCCCTAGACTCCATGTGAGATGTCAACCCAGCTGCAAGAACTCTCCCTAACAGAAACCCTGGAGTAAGACTCACATGCTTAATTACATATTTATGTGTCCTGTGAATGTTGATAGAAGAAGAGCCACCAAAACCGGTGTAAATACAATGCTAATGATCAATGTATGGCATATAATATATGAAGACATCAGAGATTAGTATTTTTGCAGTTGTAATTTCCTAATTGATTCAGCTCAAGCCTGGTTCACTATTTTAAACAGCATTCATGACAGCTAATTGCATTTGCATATATTTATTTTATGGGTTTTATTTATATTAGACATAAAACACCTGAATGTGTGGTGTTCAGTAGACACATTAAAACCCCTGAAAATCTGACTTTAATATTATTTCATTTCCTCTGACCTCAGGAAGAGGCTTTAGATAATTTCCACAGTCATTCATCCTAGCCATAACTCATTCTTATCTATATTTTAAGGAATTATGAAATCAGATTATTGTTTTATATACACTTTTTTGCATCAGTTTTTTTTTTTTTTTTCAACTGCAGTCAAAATCTGATTCCTGTGTTAGAATCATAGATTCATATAATATTCTCAGTTGGAGGGGACCCGTCAGGATCATCAAGTTCAATTCCTGGCCCAGCACAGAACTCCCTAAGAGTCACACCTTTTCCCCAAGAGTATTGTCCAAATGCTCCTTGAATTCTGTCAGGCTTGGTGCTTCCTGGGAAACCTCTTCCAGGGCTCAGCCACCCTCTCTGGCTGAAAAACTTTTTCCTGATTTTGCCAGACAACTCTCAAAGTCTTCCATTCCTAGAAAATTTTAGAATTTTAATTTTATGCGTGTAAAAAAGTTACTGCCAAGAACACACCATGCTTCCCACTGACAACACCTATGCAGAAAGGGACCAAGAGTGTGCATGACTTTGCCTACTCATAGAAGCAAGAATTGTGTTAAAGGGTAGGCACAAACCCTTGCCCGAGTAGGAGCTGATGTGTCTTGATTAACACAATTTTTTTCTTACTTCCTTTTTCCTTATTTTTGGGCTGGGCTGTTGTCTCTCATTAGAACATGTTATTTTATGTCCCTTTTCATCAGGAATCCTCTTTAACACAGAGTAGTAAACCTAAACAACAAGAACCTTTTTGTTTTTCTTCAGCCTCAGCTCATGGGAAGGAAGCAGGTTGGATATTCATGAGCTAAGATTGGGAAACTGAGGCAAAGATGTCAGACTAATATTTTAATATTTTTTTGCAAAGATTTTTCAATGTGGCTGATGTGATGTCTATCACATCTTTACTAATCATTCCACTGAAATTACCAGGCTAGTGTAAGGATTACAGTTAATTACACAGGGGTAATCTCATCTGAAGGTTTTAAAGGAATGACCCATGTTCAGTGTTGTCATGGTTTCGGGAACCTACATACACGGTTCTTGAACTCTGGTTGATACTGGAAACATTTCTCTAGGTGTGTAAGATTTCTGTGTAAAATTGTGAGCCTGAGATCCCATTTTTATATTTCCATTGAGCTGAAAATTCCAGAGATGGTAATACTATAATATTACCTGGGGCTGACAATAAGGCTATTTATCCTCAATGAGGCTGACCTCATGTCGTGGGTTTATTTACCAAATTTCAATTCTCGGTCAGGGAACCAAGACTCTCATGGTTTGACACCAGCCAAGGGCCAGTGCACCCATGGAAATATATTTTTTCTCAATTTCTGCTGTGAGATAGGACAAAAAAAGGAGCACCACCACCCAATCTTAAAGCATAGAGAAGACACTTTATTAAATAACACTAAAAAGAAACAATAAAAACAGAAAACAGAGGGAAACTTCCAAAACATCCATCCTCCCCCCACTGACTCTTCACTCTCCCACTGACCATATGAAAAGACAAAACCTAAGATTTTCAGTCAATCCAACCCTTGAACAATCATTTACCAAATCCAACAGGAAGAGCAGAGTCCCTCCTGCATTGCCATAGATCCCCCACAAGAATACCAGTCCTCTTGTGGCCATACAGTTCACAGACGGCTCGCCTGTGGATTTGCCATTGCGAAGCATTGCCCCCCCATGGGACAGTCCTCTCACAACTGCCCATGGGCCGTATCAGCTTTTAGGGCGCAGTTTAAGAATGTATTTTTCCTAGTCCAAACCAAAAACTCTTCTCATCAGCTGCATCTTCATCCCAAGGAACAGTTATCTCTCATCCCTGGGGCCGGGGATATC
>VXBU01001470.1:72636-96662 GCA_013400315.1 Bombycilla garrulus
GCAAGAAGCAGTTAAAACCTCATTTTCTGTGACTTCTTCCAGTAACTCAACTCTTCCAATAAGATGTCCTTGAGCTGCGACTGGCAGAAACAGGGGATTCTCCATGCCGCAGAGGTGGGGGGTGGGGAAATTCTTCTGCCAGCCTGGGGCCAGTCCGTTCCTCCGTTCCCCCGCTCCCTGCTGGGAAAGTTCCCTCTGCAGGGGCTCTCTCTCTCTGGCCCAGCCCAGCCCGGCACGACCCAACCTCCCCCACAGGAAATGGGTGGGGGAAACCGGGCTGGGGCGTCGCTCTTCCTTTCCATCCTTCCCATTCCCTGTCAGGACAGCTCCCTCGGAAGGGGCTCCCAGCATGGCCTGGTCCTGGCCCAGCCTCTCCCTCCCGTAGGCCTCTGTGGCTGTGGGGGGGGAAAGCTGAGCCGAAGCTGCCCACACCTCCTGCCCTCAAGGCAGGAAACAAAAGAGAGCAATTCCTGGGCGGTCCTGTGCAAATGTATGTCCTACTGAGACGAATTTCACTTTTAATTGGCTCATTTCCCTGTCTGTCTTTAAATCTGGCCCACAATTGTCGTTGCATTGGGCTCATGGGAAATCCACAGGCACACCTCACTTCCAGGGGTGGCTATTTTCCTGCCCAACAAAATGTCAATCAATCTCAAACCAGCACACCTCATAAGGAAGAACCTTTCATGTGGAGCAAATAGAATTTAATTCAGCTATAGAAGGTAAACAAGAAACCAACAGAATAAAGAAAAGAAAACAAACATTGAATTAGAAAGAACAGCAATCTTAGGCAGGATTCACATTCTTGTAGTACATGTAAGAGCGAACAGCTGTAATTGCTGTTTAGAAGTCTCAGGGAGATTAAAATACCAGTTGTTGCCTGATCAAAACTTTCAAAAGTTTCTGCAAAGAGAAAGCATATCTACATTTTAACAATATTTGGTCAAATATTCTATCTTTTCAAGTAAAAAGTCTGTAAATGTCATGTATTTATAGAGAGTATTTAGGGGAAAAAAAATATTTCTGAAAGCTTTAGCAAATCTTCTCCAAGCATAATATAGCTAATGACTGGTCTTTCTGAATGAAATCTTCTTAGTATATAATAGAAAAATTAAAGCATTTAATAAATCATCTGCTTGGGATATCATAGAAAAAGCATTTCACAAATTATTAGATATGCTATTTAAAGCCTTTCAAAGCAAAGAGAGCATATCATAGTTCCTGTAGAAAAGTTACTTTAGTCCTCGATTCCAAATAGTACTAAAGTCATAGTCAGTGCTAAACTGAAGTTGGGTCATATCTCCTCTTTGATAATATATGGCCGAGTAGATGATGCCTAGTGTTCTGAATTGATCTAGCACCTTAGCATTGCCAGTGAAACCACAGAGGGAACTATGTAATATAATTGTTTGGTAAAGCTTTTAAACATTGCCTTGACAGTCATGACAGGGGTTCCATAAGGTCTTTTCAGTAAGATGTTACATAACTGTATTTCTTCAGCCACATTTTTTAAAGTGAAGGGAAAAAAAAAAGTCCAAAACTACACTAAAAGAACACTATTTTTGGAGATTTGAAAAAGAAGCACTTCACTCAAAGTTTACATATACCTGCATAAAGACAACTAGTGAAAATTAACTACTGAAGTAATATTGCATACAGACTGTGGACATGATTACAGATTCCTTTCCCTACAGATCTCTAGTTTAATTCGTCACCCAAGAACATGAAGTAGCATTGGGTCTTTTTGTAGAGATTTGCCACAGAAGTTAAAGAACACAGTGAGGAGTAGAAGGAGCTAGGGCTACTACTCCGGCGCACAAGTTCAAGGAAGAATCCAGTACATCTGTTTTACAACATCAAGTCATTCAACCTGTGCAGCAACTAGACCTCATGCCACTCATTTCATCCCTCCAGGATGTGCTGTTCAGCCAGTTCTCAATCCACCATCCACTCAACCAGTCCACACTTTCCCATTTGCCTATGAGAATGTTGTGTGAGACTGTTGAAAGTCTCACTGAAGTCGAGGTGGACAAGATCCATTGCTCTCCCTCACCCATCCAGGTCATTGTTTCACTGTAGAAAGCAATTAGGTTTCCCAAAGTGTAAAAACTTTAAATTATTTTAGAGAGCCAACTGACATGCTTTAGTCATAGAAATGGGTACTATTGTAGAGTAAAATAATAAAACTGTAAAAAAAAGAAATTGTTTGATACCTGCTTCTAGAGTGAACATTCTGGTTTTTTCATATTGGCTTTCAGGAAGTAAAACAAATATTTTTTATGTATAAAGCCAAGGAAAAATGCAACACTGTTCGCAAAAGAAAAAAATCTCATTGAGATGTGTGAGTAAGAAGAAGGTTTGAGAAAAAAGAACAAGAAATAGAGGAAGGCCACTTTTTCTGAAATATATTAAGCTCCTTTATTGACTAGGGGCTTTAATTTGCTCCCATCATGGCAAAGGATGCATCTTTCCAATCTGCTAAAAATTTTCTGGTTTTTGTAGCATCAGGAAACTTATGTGATGGATTCCTGCAAGTTTTAATTGATATCTAATGAGATCTGACCCAATTATAAACTTGCTCATGATAACTCATAAGCTACATCAAAAGGATGACTTCAGGGAAGTTGCTTTAAAAGTTATGGAAGACAAAGTTAGAACTGGAAAATTAAATGGGGACTTCTTTAGCTTCTATGCTTAAAGTTAGAAGTAATGGAAAAGAAAAATGGTAAATTCCTGCTATAGGAATGTTGCTTTAGAGTGAGTAATAGAAATAAATAACAACAGACTGAATTAGTGGCAGCTCTGGTATTGCATTTTAGAGAAGCATTTTAGTGTTAATGGACATGTTGGAAAACAGGAAATGTTGAGTTATAGTGCCCTAGTTGTAATTTAGCAGTCTGTGTTGAAGATGGTTAACACTTAAAATTGCTCTAAGTAAAAGAGAAAATCATGAGAAGGCAAGGTAAAAACAAAATTACAAAATGGTAAGAAGTTGAAAATAAAATGAATATACAGTGAGTCAAATTACTAAAAGTAAAAAATGAAGCTTTATGAAAACCCCCAGAAAGGTGCATTTACATCAAGAAATGTAGATAATGCAACAAGGGGACCTGGGATATATCTGTATTAGTATTAAAGATATTTAATAATGTTGGAATTTTCAGAATTATGCCAGAAAAAAAGACATTTTTTTCTGAAAGACATGATAACAATCAGTTTAAGGTTCTGCAGTTGTTAATTAAAGCATTTGGTCTTCTTCCTTGATGGCATATTCACACAAACTCCTGTCTTTAATTATTTTTTTTTAAATTAGTGGAAATAAAACTATAGAAGTAGATAAATTTGTTGATCAAGTCAAATATAAGAATATTTAATATAGTGAGATATCCTCTTAAATTCTAGTCTTTCATTGTGCTTCAGTGTTAAACATATGATAGTAGTGAATTAAGTTTCTAGTAGAAATAAAAACTTTATTGTTCATTCTACCCTCTTAATACTGATCAATATTAAGAATAATGTCCTGTTCCAATACTTTAGTTCTGTTCCTATGATTGTTATTTTTAACATTAAAGAAAGTCACCTTTTCATGAGTTAAATAATCTAATTAACAAAATGCCTTTTATTTATATATGCCTCATTTACATTTTAAGCTGTCTGGTTAAGAATTCTCTTTATAGATATATATCAAATTTTCTGTGTATGAAAGGTATAAGACTAAAAATTAAAAAGAGGAAATTTCTTTATTTAGCTGAAAATTAAGTACCACACAAAAGCAGGAAAAGATTTTCACCTTTCCCTTAAATGACTGCCTGACCCTACTAACAAATATACACATTTGGAGATTCAGCTTTTTTTGTTGTTATAACTGTTGCGTGGTCACTCTGGACATGAAAGAAATAATTCTCTTTGTTAGAATTCAGATCTAATGTTTATAAAAAATCACAATACTGAAAAAACAAAGCAAATTTTTTTTTTTTTTTTAGTGGAGTTGTCTTACACAGAAGACTTTACTGCCAAATTTTGGTTGGGCTCAGTTGATTTTTTGGGGAGTTTGTTTGTTTCCTTGGGTTTTAGCTTTATCTCATTTTGAAGGAAAATGCAGTACTGCTTCTTAGAGGACCAGATAAACAGTGTTGTCTGTTCATGCAGATTGAGATATTTTAGGTTTAAAAAATGGATTGTTAAAAAATTTATTTTGTCAAGAAACCCTGAACAATTAGTTCATTATAATTTTTAGAGATTTGTGTCATATAATATCCTGGATTGCTGAACCACCCCTTGATATTTTTTTTTCCTTTGTAGAAAGTATTTCAAGTGTGATTCTTTTCCTGCTTTGTCAATGTAGAGAAGGTTATTCCTTCTCTCTCATTGGAATTGTCTGCAGTTGTGACTATCTGGCAATTAAAATGGACATTAGTGATCAGACGTGGAAATGTGATTACACTGAAAAGGGATGGGAGGAAGCAAGAGAGCTACAGCTCCATCGTTAACACCCAAATATGTCACACACACTCACCATCATGTGGCAGCTGCTGCCAATGTTTACAAAGTAAATCTGAAGATCATGTTTTCCTCTTGACCTCTATTTTGAAAATACTTTCATAACAATATTTATGTTTCTTAACAGTAGAGAATGCCATGGAAAATCTAGACATCTGAGACTCCAAGAAACAGAAAACATTTAATTTCTGATTGAAACATTTAACTTCTGATTGAATATTTCGATTAGTTTCCTTTCTACTTCCTTTCTCTATTGGATTTTGTTTTGCAAAGTTTTTTGTATGTTCTTGGGTTTGCCCAGATTTGAAATGAAAAAAATTGCTGAAATCTCAGCATATGTTTATGTTAGCAAAGCTTTCCTGTTTTGGAGCTACTCCCTTACTGTCATCTCTTTAATTTTTGGCATTTGCACCTACCCTGGTATATTGTTATGAAATATTTATGAATCAGAAAACTTTTCTGCAATGAGCAAGGTGATGTATACCTGCATTACAACACATAACAAACCTGCAAGAGGCTGCAAAACTTAAAAGCTCACAGTAATCATAATGAAATCAGATGTATAAAACCTAATTATAGTCCACTTGGTCACCAGTACAGTAGTTCTGAATAATATAATATGAGATATATCCTGTGGCGGAGACAGAGAATAACTGATGACAGATAGCCTGTGAATGTTGGCTTAATACTCTTATTACTGGGTTGTTGCATTAGGATACTGCTTCAATCAGTGCTATTTTCAAAAGATGATATTTCACTAATGACATTAAACAAGCAATAAATCCATTTTCTCTTTCTGAAAATATTGACCAAAACTGGATATTTAAATAAGTTTGGAACGTTTTTGTTTTGTCCTATTATGTCGTATTGTATTTCATATTTATTTAACTTTATTTTTTAAATTAATATACGAGTAAAAGATGTAGTTGTCTGAAAAAGTCATGTGTTATGATAGAATCAACTTTGAATATTCATTGTTAACCTTATTGCAGTTTCTTTGATAATTATGAAGCCAGTAAACACAGCCAAGATTATTATTTTAGTTGCAATAATTTCTATTATAAAATACTCTGCTTTCATTTCAGGGATATTTATTTTTAAAATTAATTTATACCTCTGAAAATGGTATATGTATTTGAATGATTAAAAAAATCTAAACAAAGTAGGTTTATAGCTGTCTCTTTAAAACAAATCCAATATATTATTTATTACCTCATAAGTCACATGTAGAAATTTACATGTTAGTTCCATTCTGTAGTTTTCATCTTCTTTCACTACTCTCTTACATGTACCTAGTAATACTAAATTTCTGATTCTTACCCAGAAATTTACAAGCAAACTGGTAGTGTGATACACCAAGCACCTGTAGAATTATTTTAATGAGTCATAGAACTCAAATATTTCAGACAATAGGATTCTATTTTATAGTGAAATTAACCTGATTAAGCCCTCAGGAAAATTATTTTTGTGAATAAGTGAGTGGTGAACTACTAGAGTCGGATTTAGGCATATAGATGATAATAACCAAGGAAAATTAGATTATGTTTAGAGAAAATTTGGATTGCAAAAACTTTGCCATAGCATAAGAGGAAAATGTCCTAGGTTACAATGCAAAATATGCCAGAAGGTCTGTATTCTATCTCTATCTTCATGAACTGTTGAAACCAGGAGGGGCAGTGTTTTCCTTGCCTTCTCCCCCAGACCATGTCCTGTTAATGGGCCATCAATGCCTTGCCCCATGAGTCATAGATAACTCCCTCTCGGAGCCATTTCCTGTTTAATGGGCCATTAAGGACCCACCCCATGACTCATAGAATGACATCAGCCCATTGTGAGAAGCTCTGCCCAGGGGGAGGAGCCAAGCATTCCCACCTGGATATAATCTGGGAGTTCAGACAGAACAGGCATCTGCCTTCTAATGGATTCCCAGAGGAGCAGCCTTCTCTCCCACTGGATTCCCAGAGGAAGAACCAGACCCTTCAACATCACCACTGGACCATTGGAGGAAAACTCCGCCCTTCTACAGGATCTCTGCTTCAACAGAACCATCTGTCACTCCAGGAGCACTACTGGAGCCACCATTCAAAATGGACTGCTACCAACACCCTGACTGACAGGGTGTCAGGTTGTATTCTAACTGTCAGGTTTTGTTTTTGTTTAATACTGCATCTTGTTCTAATTTTCCTATTAAGTTGTAGTTTGTTGGTTTTTGTTTTACTTTATTTTGTTTATACATATTAAAGAACTGTTATTCCTATCCTCACATCTTTGCCTGAGAGCCCTTTAATTTTAGAAATTATAATAATTTGGAGGGAGGGTGTTTACATTTTCTATTCCAAGAGAAGCTCCTGCCTTCCTTGGCAGGCACCTGTCTCTCAAAACCAAGACAGAAAATAAGACTCTGGGTGATACTGTTCACAAAACAAAGGGCCCTTTCCAATGAAAAAATAGAATACAGGAGACATTTCTTGGAGACCTAAACAGGAGGCTGCAATTCAGATAACTGAGTAAGCCATGTCTATTTGGGGCCTTGCTTGTTCTAATGGTAGTATTCATTAAGTCTCATAATTCCAGTCTTTGGTCCAAGAATTGTCTATTTCAGAAGGACAAAGAAAACTGTCAATAGATGCACAAAAATATTCCTTTTATTAGGAAGTTTAAAGAGCGTCATTTAAGAAGCAAGAGAGAAAAGTTTTTCACTGAAAAACTCATTTTATCCAAGAACTAAATCATGTTTTGGGGTGTACTTTTTTGTTATGGAAAACATAGAGCTATAATGTTGCTAATTTAGCTGCTAACTGAGTTAAGCTGGTGCAATCATTCAGAATTTCTGTGCCAAAATCTTCCTTTTTGATAGCAAAAAAGCCTTTCTAGACTGTAGAGATTTTAAGAGTTTTTAGATTTGGCACAGTGAGGGTGGACAGCAATCTGGTTGACTTTTGACAAAACTGGTCTGTGATATCTTGCATAGTGATAATTCTCTGGGAATAGACATGAGAGAAATACCCACATTAATATCCTGCATCCTTTTAATTATTTTTACAAAATATACATTTGTTGTTTGTGATCAAGCATTTAGACAACATCTAAAATCAATAAACATTTTAATTGCAATCTTGACTCCAACACAACATGTGAAAGAGAACAAATTCTTGTGTACTGTTGTCTTTCAACTGGACCACTAATAGTTGGCTGTTCTTTAATTCTAGACTTTATATTGATAAGTTTTCTTATTATTCTTGGAATAATATTCACTGCTTTACATAGACACTCAAAACTTTTTATCCTCCAGAGAACAATAGGTAACTTAAGCAGTCTTCTTGCTCTGAAAGTAAACCCTTTCTCTTACCATAACTGTAAAAGACTATTTGGACTGCTCCTGTGACCAGGCAAAAAGAGGTAAAAAAACTAATCTGATCCTCATATTCTAATTTTGGGGGAGTATTCTGCTGGTTTTATTTTATGGTTTCATTATAATTCAGCAGTTTGGAATGAAAGCTACAATATTTGATCTGAATATAACTTTCCTATGAATCTTCAGGAAGGCAAGTTTTGCCCTTGGACAATTTTAACAGTATTTCATAAAGACTGAACAAGTATTGCTCTGCTTTTCTATAATCCTTTAACTGTCAGTTTTCCTAAAGTTGCTGTTATCCTAACTTGCTTTAATATTGCTAAGATTTTTTTTTTTTAATATGTGTATTTGATTTAAACAGTCTTTCTTTTGCTGAGAATACACCTGCCACCTTAGTGAAGTTGTCTGAACCCAGGTTACATTTAGCTACTTTTTGGGTAGCGTTGTCCTTTGCCAAAGATTATACAGATGATTTTACCTCACAGGGATAAAACGCTATATTTGATCTGTTAAGAGGTCAGAGACCATCACCCCACCCTTTTCATAAAAGCCTCTGTTTAATACCATATCCCAATGAACTCTAATGTCTAAAGCTGATTTCTTTAACAAAATGAGTGGTAAATTCAGGGTGGGCATACCAATCTGACTCTTCAGACAGCCTTAGTATTTTATGCATTATGTTCTCTGACATGAAGGTCTAGAACAGGCCTTATTTAAATGACACTGGAAGCTGTTTTGCCCCATCTTCTTTTTATCTACTGATGCATCATGCTCAGTCAACACAGAGAATGCCATTGTAAAGTACCTTCTTCACACGCATTTCAGTGGCTGGACTGGCACCTGCATACTAAAGCAGACTGAGCACCTGAATGACCATAGATTGGGTATCCCATGTGCAGCACATTATAAAGATCTAATCCAAGCACTGCATAAGTAAAGAATACTGTAACCCTGTCCAAAAATAAATTCCTGTAGCCTCTCTTAAAATACCTCATGTATGCAGTGGGAAAGTCAATTTAATGCAACGTAGCTGTAGCTTATTAACTATTCCATATTCAGTGATTATGAGGTTTAAATGGATGTGCTACACAGTTGGATTGACTAAAATGCAAAGACCATTTACATTTCAGAATGAGTGCAGGCAACTCAGGAAGTGTTTAAGGATGTTGTTAGATCATGAAGAAAGAAAATTGGGGAGGCAAAAGCTCAATTAAAACTTAGCCTGGCCACTCTGTAAAGGTTAATAAAATATATTTCTATAAATACATTAATAGAAAAAGGAGTAAAGAAAATGTCCATTCTTTGTTGGACGTGGAGGGGAATATAGTTACCGAAGATGAAGAAATGGCTGAGGTATTTTAACACTGTCTTTACCTCAGTTGTCAACAGGTTGTCCTCGTGGCAACTTGCCTCCTGAGCTGTTGACAGGGACGGGGAGCAGAATGGGCCCCTGTATCCAGGAGGAAGTTGTTGGTGACCTGCTGAGCCACTTAGATGCTTACAGGTCTATGGGACCAGGTGGATTGTGTCCTACAGTGATGAGAGAGTAGACAGAACAGCTCACCAAGCCACTGTGCATCATTTGCCATCGCTCCTGGCTTACTGGGGAGATCCCAGGGGACTGGAAGATGGCCAGTGTGATGGCCATCCATGGGAAGGGCTTGGAAGCAGGATCTGGGAAACTCCATGTCTCCCCTGTCTATCTTTACTGATAAAACGTCAACACATTGAAAATTCTAAGTCCTGTTTAATTATACTGCTAAGAGAGAAGTGACTGTATAAGTGGTATTTATTTAGACTGGCTCTACAGATGTTCTGTGGTTTTTCTTCTATGGGAACCAAATACAGGGAGATAACACCAAGAGGACCAAAACCAAGTGTAAAGAGGAGATTTATTTTATTATCTCTCTGGCTTGAAGATTCCAGAAAAAACAAATAGAAACACATACCCTGCTAAGCTCGTTTTAAACAGGAGCAAAAATAGCAAGGCCTGAGTCCTGTGTTACATATAAAAGGGAGCCTGGAGCGCACACAAGTTTTCACCAGGCTGTGTTTTACAATCTCTGAACTTCTTATCTCCCTTCCCCCCTTACAAAGAGGCCTCAAGCCTGTGTGAGGATTGCTTTTAAATTTTTCACAACATTCTTTTATCTGGTGAGAGAGCTTCATTTCTTTAGTAGACAGAAAACAACCCAAAGCAAACACAAATACATGAATTCTCTCGCACTGAGTACTTTCTAAACATGTCTTAGGTGTAAGAATGGTCTCTGAGCAAAATAAATTATAAAACCAGCTTATTTTTCTCTCTCCTCGCCAGTCTTCCTTTTTTTTCTTTCTTCTTCACTTATTTTTTAATCCGTGACACTACAAAGCACAAAAACATGTTACAACAATAGAAAAGATAATGGAAAATTTAGTTTCCCATGGGTACATTAGTGTGCCAATGAGCAGAAGTGCATCTGTGCATTTCCACAGAAGGACTGGTAACTGAACACTTTGCACTTTACTGAATATATATCTGCTTAACCAGAAAGAATGAACTGATGATCTAGAGTCAATCCTAGGTGCCTGAAAATTCCCTAAGAGCCCCAAAAGAGATGCCCTTGATTTTTAACCAGCTCCTGGTTGAAAGAGAGCTGTGCTTTGCACTTTGAGTAAAATGTCAGTTGAGCATTTGGAGTTACGCAATAGGATGAGTGCTGAAGACATGCAAGTAGTGACTGTACTCTTCCTGTGGTCTATAAAATCTTCTTTCAAAATGTATTTCTGTGCAAAGAACAGCTAAGAGAGGAATATTGTATAAAATTACCTGTCAACAGTTTGTGTTGAGAAAAATATTTGTTAAAAAAGCCTTGGCTTTTTTACCAGAAAGGATTCCAACACACATTTTATATATCCTCTTTCTGATTTTGCTTTTTTTTCCTCATGCTGCAATTTGTAGTTGTTCCTTAGATCATTCCCTGGTCTGATTCTAGTCCATGTAAGCAGGCGCCGTGCAAAAAAACACGTGAAATGTTAAAAAGTAGAAGCAAAAGACTGCGGGACTAGAAGATCTGTCTCAGAAGAGCATCTTAGCTCTTTCCAACAATTCAACTCAGTTTGTGGCCTCCTCCTTAGGATGGTCAAGGAATCCTAGACCATGTGGCCAACCCATGCAGCCAAAAATCACAGAATCATAGAATGGCCTGGATTAGAAGGGACTTTAAACATTATCTAGTTCTGACCCTCCTGTTGTGGGGCAGCTTCTACCAGACCAGATTTCTCAGAGCCTCATGCACAGAGAAAAAAATAAAAAAAGAAAAAAAAGAAAGTGTGTGTGTGTGGGATAAATAGGGGCAGAAATGCAAAAATAAGGCCCAAGAAACTATTGAATTTATACTTGAAGAGTATCAGTGTTCCCCCTCTTTCCCACCCTTGTATGCATCATCTTTTGTGCACACACAGTTATGCTTATTTAAAATTGCTCTTAAAAGGAATAAACTGATATTACAAGCAAGAACAACTTTTGCCAGCCCTATTCAGGATTTGTGGTGGTTTATGTGGTATGTTACTCAAACACATAGAGAGATTCTATTCATATGTGTCTTAATTGATAAGGAAGGCAGTGAAAAATAGGTACTTGGAAAGATGTAACAGTCACAGGGTCAGTTCAGATTGACTGATACACAAACAGAACTCCAGTTCTTCATTCTTTGTATGCAACTATTCTGTATCCAGACGAATTCCAAATCAGTCAACAGTGTCGATCTCAGCACACTGATAGACAAATCACACTGTCCATAGGGGCAGAATTGTAAGGAAAGGTCTCTGTTATGCTTTCTTGACCAAAATGCATTCACTGAACATCAACAGGGAGTTCTGCCAATAGCTTTCACTGTTCTGTTATCCGTTCATGTGAGCACTGGCTTCAGTTTTCTTGGATTTTGCCAAATGGTAGCTCACCAAATGTTAGATATGTTTCTGGGGAACTGAGAAAAGAGTATGTTATTGTTGGGATATTTCAAAAAACATTTCAGGGAATCTCTGAGTTAAGTTGAAGCATCCAAATACATATTTTCAAAAAGCTCAGAGAGGAACTGAGCACATAAAAGGGGAAAAATCAAGAAACAATCCCCAATCCTTATTTTAACCCTCCTAGATTTAGTGCACAGGGCAGACTAATATACTGTTCCTTTACGGGCAATAAACTTCTAGAATTTTTACAGTATATGGTGTGTACCCTTTTCTAATCTGCTTTTAGGTTTTCAGGTATCCAAATTTGATCCAGGCACTCTGCACTCTGATAGGAAATAATTAATTTCCTACCTATATTTCTACCTAGATTATATAAGGCCCATGAACAGTTGCTTTTCAGCAGATACTCAGCATGATCTTCTGTTAACAAGGTCTGAATGCCTTGACAGCTTTCTGCATACACCCAAACCAGACCTCTGTGATGCTGAGGGGACAAACACGTATCAATCATATTATTAATTTCTTGCTGCTATGTATCAGGAATACCAGTATGGAAGGAAAGAGTGTAGGCAGATTTAGAAATTAAAAAAGATGCATTTCAAAATAAAAAGAATCTTCACAAGAGTATGACAAAAAAGCCCCAAAAACTCAAAAACCAAAAAAAAAAAAAATCCACAAAGAGTGAAAACAACCAACCACAAAAGCTTATAGCAGCATGTATAAGACGCATTCCATAAATTTCATAGTGGCTGAAATTCCTAAATCACTATAATATTGTTTGTGTTTATATGTTAATATTCTGCGTATTAAGATGCTGGATGTAGTTGCCTTACTGTGATTTAAAGTGTTCAACAGATGTACTGTTGTATCTGAATAGTCCTGATAATTAAGTATCTATTCCATATTCCATTGGTCAAAAAAGTTTAACAATTATTCCAAAGGTTTTCCATTTGCCTTTCACTTGGGAATTTCTCCCTGTCTGAGACCCTTATAATTTATTCCCTCTCAGGTCTACAGGAGTCATGTTTCCACTTGGCCTCTTGCATGCTGACCACCGTGCAATACCATGGAAGAGGTACATAACATTCTTTTCATATATTGTCTTAAACCTGGTTGTCATACTTATGCATTTCACTCAGCACGTGGATGTTCCCAATACAGTATTGAGCAATAATTATCTGCCTTATTTTGCTGTAAGCACAGAGCATGCAAAGCTCCTAACTTGTCGAGAAAAAAAATGTTCCCAAGAAAAACATCATTTCGCTAGGAATTTACATGCAAATAATGCAAGCAGCATTCTATATATTACACATATGTGTTGCCTATATGAACACCTTCTGTGGAATAGACTATGCTAGAGCAGATAGTCACATTTCAATTAATATGGAATTGAATGTTTTGGTTTGCACAACCGACCTCATCCATTACATCAGTGATATGGAAGGAACATTAAAGAAGTAATAGTCAGTTAGTTTTGCACATCACTTTTATTTATGGCAGACATGTGTAGATCTGAACGCTGAGGGGAAAAGGTGCTGCAGGACAACTATCAGGGCACAGCCCATTTATTCAGAGCAGAGCACTAGACTCTGAATAATTTCCATCATCCAGTTTTGGAGGCTAACTGAGAAAATATATGTATTAATTTCCTCAAATAATGTTTAGTATATGGAAAATATGGAGTAGTGCTTCTGCCTTGGCCTCATTCACCAGAAACAGATTGAATTTTTTTTGTTGATTGTAATTGCACACAATGCTGTTGTTACAAGAGACAGCTTAAATCAGTAGCATCTTAATAAGCAAAGTCCTAATGCAACAAGCAGTATGCTCAAAATGCACATGCTTCTCTCTCTTCTCCAGTTGTATAATTCTGATCCAAATCTGTAAAATCGTAATTGATTTGAGCCTCCACTATTTAGGGACTATCTATCTAACTATAGTATTTCAAAGCAGTTACTTTCATTGAGAAGTTGAATTCCCCTCTCTTTCTTCTGGCTGTATCATATGGTCCTCAACTGCTCATTTTAAACTAAATTCCAAATTAAATGTGTCTGCTTTATCAAAATTTAAGACACAACTTTGCAAATTTTCTTCCAAATAAATTAAACTACAACAAGAAAACTTTTAATCACATACCAGAGACAAGAAAGAGTAAAATTTTGATTTCATTTGGCTTTCTTCTCACTGGAGAAACCCAGGCAAGAAATACCAACGTTTAAGCTTTCACAAGTCTTCCCTCTACTTCAGGAAAATCTCATAAGAAACTGAACCTCTTTGTGTCTCCATTTCTGCTCTGGGCATGCATTCAGCTGCCGAGATTGCGGTTACATGGGCAGCCAAGCTCTTCTAATGGCTTGTGGCTGCCAAGAAAAGAAGCTTTGTACTTCTCTTGCTTTCTCTCAATTGCTCTTACTGTCCTTCCTTCCTTTACTTGCTTATTTCTACAAAAGACAAACAAGGATTGTGAAACTGCTTGGAAGATGAATGTCTGCTCCTCCTTCCTCACTCTTAAAGGAAATTGTTAGTTTCACAGTAGCTGCAGGTCAGTTTCCAAATGCAAAGTACTAGTGGTGACACTGAGCAGCAAGCTGAGTGTGGTTTCTTTGTCTTGCACCTCAGTAAGAATAACTCTAAATTATGTCCAGCAAAAATATTTAAAAATGTGTGGGCCATTTAGTGTATTTGCTGTTTTAAATTACTTGATTTCAGACAAATATAAAACAGATGTTTTATTGAGGGTATTTGCATTCCAAATACCTTCATTAATACAAAATTGAACCAATGCTTGTTAACTCCTCTATTTTAAGGCAGATTTAGTGGATCCATATCTAATATGATGCAGTCAATATTCTTCACCATTTAATTGTTTTATTACTTTGTTCTCACATTCTTATGGATCTCTGTGTGTCAACAGGACTTGTAATTATTTCATTCTCTCTGGAAAAATTACATTCTTCTGCAGTTCTCATTATCACTTTTTACTTTCACTGTTAAATTAAAAATATATTGCTTCTTCTTCTTCTTGTTTTCTAACTTACTGATATCTCTACATATTTTCTATATGTTCCTATCAGAGGAATGAGAAGAAGCAGTATGTAAATTTATGGATTCAATAAGCATCTACTATTTTCTCTGTGAGGTTGCCCTGCTATTTCTGTGAAGCAGTTAAAGCTTGTAAAATTTCAAGTATAGAGTCTACTTGGTGATCATAACTCTCAGTCATTTCAAGCAAATTGAAAACTGTAGTTGTAAGGATTTTATTGATTTTTTAGAGAAAGCAAAGATCTGCATTTACAGGTAACTGATTTTGAGGTTTTGTAACACGTCTTATAATTGAAAAAGTTTATTATTGTTTGTACTCAAGTTACATACAAATTTAAAGTGGCCAAAAATTTGTGGATTAAAAAAAGCACGCAAGGCCAGGTTGGCTTGTGCTCTGAACAACTGTGTGTGCTGAAAGGTGTCCCTGTCCATGACTCGAGGGTTGGAATTAGCTGATCTTTAAGGTCCCTTTCAAATGACACAATTTAATATTTCTGTGACAAAGGCAGATTGACAGAAACTGCAATTAGTTGTTCAGAAAGCTCAGAATGTGGCAGAAAGGGATCCTGTTACTTTTTTACTTTTTGCAGGATTTTGATCTACTCTCTGATGGCAAAATACCTCAGTTCTGAGTTAAGCCAAATGGTAGGTGTCATCCTTATTCCTCCTCTTTAATCTGGTCTACATTGAATAAAATACTTGCATAGCCATTGATTAGAGAATGAAATCTATCTGTTAGAAAAACTGTGAGACGTTAATCTGCCCTGTACTTTAACCTTGGTCATTGTTCCATCAGGTACTCAGATAAGAACAATGATCACTGTAGCACCAGCACCCAACCCCAGATGACAGCCCTACTTCACAGTTTAAATATTTTACTCCATAGCAGTCACCAGCAGCTGGAGAATGAAGTCAAGTCTTCCAGACACAGAAGTAGATAAAATCTCGGCAATATCTCCATGATCAGTTTGCTATTCTAAGTAACAGAATTACCTTTTAGCTTTTCTTGCAAATAGAGAAAATGAAATACACTTATAGCAAAATACAAAACACTGTACATATAGGAAAATATTACATAATTCAGAATAACTTAATTCCTTCAAGCTGAATACAAAACAAAACAAAAAGATCCCCAAAAAAACCCAATAAAAAAAACAAAAACCACATCACAAAACAAGACCGCCAATTCCCTCTGCAATTTAAATTAGGTTATTAGTAGCCAAAATTCTTATTATAAGCTACAGACTGAACTGACAGAAGGTATAATATGACTGGCCTTATTTACTAGAAATAATTGAACTTTTCTAAAAGGTATTGGTTGAAAATAAAGTTAAATATTCTTTCCTTCCAGTTATGTCAGGTAGCTGTGCATGGGCATACATAGTCACAAAAGACCTACTCAATTTTTTTAAATTATTTGATTGATTGCATTCAGAAAGAAACATTGCAGGAAAATATCTACCCTTCTCGTGTGTTGTAAATATAGTCAAAATTGAAGCTGTTAGAATTATTAATAACATGTAACTAACCAGCAGTTAATAAATTATGCAAAATGTAGTATTCAATACTTAAAACACCTAGAGATTTCTAAACCACCTTCTATAAAAATCCAAAGACATTTACACAGGCACACATTCACTCCCCTCAGAGTCCACCCCAAATACACTCCCCTGACCTTTTTGAGAATGAGGGTTTCTTTAGTTCTGTACCCTTCTGCTGGAAGTGTAGTTTCTAGGCTTACATGTGCTCATGACAGTCTCTACAAAATAATTCCCATAAGAAAGCTCCCACCTCAGCTTTCAGAAGTGCACCTCAGAAGAGTGGATTCTTATTTCATGCACCCAAACTGTCATTCCCCAAGCTAGAAGCATGCACCCATGGCATCTGATGGAAGCATTCTCAGTAAGTTCAAGGTAGAGATTGCAATGTCAGTGGGGTGATTTCTAACAGTGCCAAAACAGGTTTTAACTCTACTCTGTTGCTTTCTTTTCTCTTTCCACTATCATAAATTTTCAAGCTTTTCTTTAAGTTCTTCTCAAGCTGATGCCTGTAGTCTTCAGTCTGTTTATTGTGGCCAATGGATGTTTTCTTTATCATTGTCAGTTTGGAGCAAACTCCCACTCAGACAGTTTTGGATTCTCTGTTGACACTCACCTGTTTTATCAACTGTGAACAGTTTGCCGAGGGGAGTCTGAGGAGGCACCCCCACAAACATTGTTAGGAGCCTGAGATGTTCTCTCTCCTGTAACTGATTCTTCTCATTTTCCATCGTGTGTAAAGTTTGCCTTGAACTGGAAATAATCACAAGGGATTACACTGTATAATTTGTGAGTAATGTTAGGATTTTAGTGGTCTTCCAAATTCCTTAGTTATAAATTGTCCCCAGAAAACTGGCTTTTTGGAACAAGATGGAGAATTCAAATTGGATTATTTGAAAGGTTCAATTAACGAAGTCAAACTTTACTTTAGTATTACGATTAATGAATGCCTGAATTTACATAGGCATTAATAATGCTTTTCTTATTAATCTTATCACCATCTTGTTTAAAAATAGGGCATATACCATACTAGCATACAAGAACTAACCTTGTTCTCTAGAGATATCTTTCTCACCATTTTTCCCATTCTTTCATTCTCTTTATTAAATATATTTTACTATTCTTTCAGCTCACTGGCAGAAATTGCTTGTTTTCATCCTTTCTGTTCTTTAGTAAAAGCAAGAATTGATATTTCACTTTGAAAATAAAGAAAAAACTTGGATAGTTCAACATCCAAGATAAAACAAAACTATAATATGGTTCACAAGGAACATAGGTGTTAGCATTTTTATGAAAAATTTTCATGTCCTTTCTGATTAGAATACACTCTCTGACTAGGTAGGAAAGACTACATTCTTAACCAATTGCTGGATGTGATTAAAATACGAATATTTTCCAGAAAAAAAAAAACAACATTGTATTTTCTGCATGACAATAGTTTTTTGATTCATTTAGATTTTAATTTGGATTCATTTTTATACAAGCAAACACTTTTCAGCTAGTGACTTGTTTTAAACACGTTTCCTGTGTCTCATGTTGGAATCCTATTCTGCTTCTTAAAATCAGATGTAAATTTTCATATTAATTACCTTTGGAAATAATTTCCCTTAAATCTCTAGAAATTTTTATTAACCCAGGCAGGGGAATAAGGAGCTGGATTAATACACTTAATATTGAAGAAAGTGATTCCAGAAATTTGTGAGAAACTCTAAAAAAATGTTCTTAGTTTCTGCTGAGAGCATTTTGTAAATGACTCACTCTTTGCTTCATTTTCTTTATTCTCAAGGTCATGAAATACGTCTGCTTTATGAATTACATCAATGTTAATTATTAAATTTTATGATAAATACAGAAACTAAGTTGGGCCAGAGTGGTAATCTCTTGTAGGGTAAGGGGGCACTGTAAAGGGATCTGGATAGTCTGGGTCAATGGGCCGAGGCCAAGAGTATGAGGTTCAGTAAGGCAAAGTTCCAAGTCCGGCATATGAGTCACAGCACCCCCCATGCAGTGCTACAGGCTGGGGGCAGAGAGGCTGGAAGAATGCTCAATGGAAAAGGACCTTGGTTGTGCTGCTCAACAGCACCTGAACATGAGCCAGCAGTGTGCCCAGGTGGCCAGAAAGGCCAGTGGCATCCTAGCCTGTATCAGCAACAGAGTGGCCAGCAGGAGCAGGGCAGGGATTGTCCCTCTGCACTTGGCACTGGTGAGGCCACACCTCAGGTGCTGTGTCCAGCTCTGGGCCCCCCACAACAAGAAGGACACTGAAGCACTGGAGCAAGTCCAGAGAAGAGCAAGTCCAACAAAGCTGGTGAAGGGTCTATAAAGTAAATCACATGATTGGAAGAGTGGCTGAGAGAGTTGTAGGTGTTTAGCCTGGAGAAAAGGAGGCACAGGGGAGAGCTTACTGTCCTCTACCTCCTGTCTACCAAAAGTAGGTTGTTGCAAGGCGGGAGTCAGCCTCTTCTCACAGGCAACTAGTGATACAATGAGAGGAGAGAGCCTCAGGCTGTGTAAGAGGAGGTCCAGGTCATACATCAGGAAGAATTGCTTTATGAACAGGCTGCCCAGGAAAGTGGGTTCACCATCCCTGGAAGGACAATGCACTTGGTACTATGGTTTAGCTGACAGGGCTTTTTATCGTCAAACGCTGGACTCCATGATCTTGGAGATATTTTCCCACCTTAATGATTCTTTGATATATTTATCTATAAATATATATATAGTAAGGAAGCAACCTTCTTAAAGTAATTGACATTTTTTTTAGAGTTTTGGACAAGGGTGAGGTATAAACTGTAATATCATATGAATTATGAGCATGATTCATGATGCAGGATGAGTGAATCATAAAGTATCGATAAATGTCAAGTATTTCTTCTATAAACTCAGTGAATTAATTGTTTTCCAATATGATGATCATGGTTTAGGCAAACATTCTCCACCCTCAAAGGCAATCCAACTTGAAGATGTATCTTTTCTTATTTAATATTCATGTGAGATCATTCTTGGATAAGGCATGAAAGACTGGATACTCCTTTTGCAGTATTTAAACAACAGATTAAATTTCCTCAAATCAGAAAGTAATAAAATAGAAACTTGAGAAAATTCGAAGTATTACTCTTACAGCAGTGGAACTTACAAGAGGAAATAACCTGAGGAAGAAAATGAAAAATGCCATGGACATCACTGTCTCCTTTGTTTACAGTTACAGTAGAAGTAGTAGTTTGGGAAGAATAATGATTTTATGAGTTATGCATGTTTGATGATGCCTAGAAGGTGCAGTAAGTTAAAGCACAAGAAATTTACCTTATGTCGGTAATCTGTTACTAGTACATTAACAATTGAAATAGATGAAGACATCTGACAAATGGAAATATTAGGTTGGACAGGTGTTTGGCAGATCAAGAGCATAGACAGAGACCTGTGAGTCAAAATGCTAGTGGGAGGCAGTTACACAATAAGGCAGACAATTTCATAAGCAATTATTTCACAGGAAGACAGAGATGGAGGAAGATGAAGCATCTATTGTCATCTCTCTTAAAAGGGAAAAAGAAAATAAATGGCAGGAACAAAAAAGAGAAACAAAGTACATAGATGTAATAGAGTGATGAGTGAGCCCCAAAATAAATAGCAACTGACACACCATTTGCTCTGAGTTTGACTTCAAATTTTGATTAGAAGCAGGAGCGTGGCTTTCATGATGACTACTAATTCGACCGAAATGGCTGGCTCCTAAACTTTGGAACCCTAACCCTAATCTATGACTTCATGCCATTCCCTCAGGTTCTGTCACTGGTCACCAGAGAGGAGAGATCAATGCCTGCCCCTCTGCTAACATCCAATCTTGAGCCAGTATCTGAGTCCATGCCCTATTTACTAGATGAGGTACAGACTCTGTTTCACAGAATTGTTGGTACAGAAGACACTTAAAAGCCATCTTGTCTGCAATTGGAAGATAAAAATTCAGCACAATTTGCATAGCTGAATTTTTATTTCCATGGAGACAAAAGGGTAAAGTGAAGGAAGATGAACATCTGTAAAAAATGCATAAATGGAAAAAAAGGCCTAAAGTAGATGCAAATTTAAAAAAAAAAGTTATTCAGAAGAACAGAACAAATAGATAAAATATATTTTTCTGCAGATAAACTGATATAATTAGATCATTCAAAGCAATAGAAATGTATTTTGACAGCTGGAACTGGTATTTTCTTTATAGTATAGTCTTGTATATCTTTATTTTTTATGTGTTCTGACACTGAGTAGAATTTGTCCTACCTTCTTTCTTCCAAATCCCATGCATGTTTGAAATCCTTACTCTTATCATCCACATACCATATTGAAATGTGATTTGACTTAAGCTTCAAACCTAACACTCAACACTATGTTTCTCAGTAGTTACTGGCTCATTTGCTCTAAGATACACTTATTTGAAAATTGAAGTGAGGAAAGCAAACTTGAACCGTTTGACGTTGGTCAATAGGCTGCAATTGCCTGAGCATGTTGGCAGTCATCCACAAAATTAGTCATGATATCTTGTTGACCCAGTTTGAATCCTGTGTTGAGACTGTACATACTCTATTATTTGGTTTCAGCCCTGGTTTGGGGAATACCATTTCCAATTTATGCAAGTTTTAATTCTGTTTTCACAGCTGTTGACTAGCTGTCTTCCTACTGCTTTTATCTTGAGGATTCCATCATGTTCTAGTCCCTTTTGATGCTTTTATTTGGCGTTAGGAATAGGTTTATATTTCTTTGCCAATACTACGTTTTAAGCCTCCTACTAAATCCTCTCATAGGCCTTCTGAGAGCACAGCAGTGAACAGAACATAGCAGTGAGGCTATTGAGAAATTTTAGGACCACATCAATACTCCTTCTAATACAATAGGGTTGAGGTTTTTTCCTATGTTCTTTAGCATCTATTTTATTCAAGGGGTGGTTTGTTTGTTTTTTTTTTTTCCTTTACCAATCTAAGCACCTTCTCAGTTAGTCCTGGTGTAATTCAACTAAAATTTAAAATTGCAACACTGACTAATATTCCATGAGAGAGTGTGTGAAGATAGGATATATTCTGTCCTTCAGCTTCCTCAGTATCTCTTTAAAATCCACTGTCAATTAAGCCATGGAAGGTATATAGAGAATCTGGTAATTTTTTTGATAGGCACAGCTTAATAATTTCACATGTCTACTCCTTTCTATAATCAGGCAGGCAGGTGATTCCACTGAGGTCCAAGCAGACTGTTCAAGAACTCCAACAGATTTGTAATTGTTCTCTTCTTCAGAGCTGGTATCTGTTAGCAATTTATACCAACTGTTTATAGGCTATGTTGTCAAGAGTAAGATTAACTATTCCAAACTGCTTAGTCTTAAAAAAAAACCCACAGGGAAGGACCAAATTTCATAATTCTTCCTATAAGTAATAGAACTGCTTCCTTTTTCCTTTGGATTTCTGACATATTTCCCCCTAATATTCCAGGCATGTTAATTTTTTTTAAATTCTTTTTATAAAATATTTATGTATAAATGCTCACTATTGAAATAATATTCTTATATTTCTTAGTCAAGAAATTCAAACAATTCCTGTGGTATAAAGATTTAATTTAGTTCTACTTGCTGTGCACATCATTAAGTTAAATAAATCTTTTATAATATGAACTAAATTAAATTTTATCTGAAAGTTTTATGTGTCTACTTCCAAGTCAGTTAACTTATAGTGGTGCTGCAGTACTAGAAAACAAAAAAACAGCAATACCTAAAACTACCTCAATGTCACTGAATAAAAATAATGAAGTGATTCAATGGGGCAATTGTTCTACTATCACAGTCAAACCGTAGCTAATTCAATTCTCACTTTTTTCTTGTTGCAGCTAATAATAGAAAATTCAGGAGAAAAAAATGAAGGCTAAACATTAACTTCAATGGATTAGGCATGTGCTTAACTGCTTTTGTAAATAATTGTAGATTTAAAAACACATTTGGAAATAAGCTGGAGGCATCCTTGGCTGTTTCTGAATTGGGGCTTTGATTAATTTGCTGACAAGTAACTGGAATTTGTACTACAATTTTCTTATTATTTAAGTATAGCTTTTCAGGAAATTAAAGTTCAACCACTTCTAAGAAGGAAAACCAGCTTCATTACTAGAAAGGACCACTAGTTTATATAGTTAGAGTGTGGAGTAGGTATCTTCCCTTCATAAGCCAAATCTGTAAATCAAATGTGCAACAGGTGCCCCAGATTTTTTAACAGTTGAGGGTAAAGTATGTAAATTAAAAAAAATTTTGTCAATTATTCTAGCAGTGTGTCATAAAAACAAGCAGCTGGAACATAAAATTTCTGCCCTCACTATAGTATTCTACCTCAGCATATCTCTGCTCATATGTGTTTTCATAACCAAAGTCCCTGACCT
Source organism: Bombycilla garrulus (assembly GCA_013400315.1). Lineage (NCBI taxonomy): Eukaryota > Metazoa > Chordata > Aves > Passeriformes > Bombycillidae > Bombycilla > Bombycilla garrulus. The sequence continues at coordinate 95,428 of VXBU01001470.1, forward strand.
TTCTCTCTTTCTGATTAATTTCAGATATGTTAAAATCTGTTCTGGATTTTTCTAGAATTGAGAAAGTACCTGGACCCATTGGGACAGAGAATTACTTATATTTCAGTTGTGTTTCTTGTTGGGATACCTATGATGACGCATTTTTATGTGCCAACAATAATAAAAAAAAAATACTAGAATATTTACCAGCAGAGAAGTAACTGAAATAATAAAAATTATCAAAGCCTTAATTACAGCAATCAGTTGCTAGTACATAATTTTTCAATTTGACTGTAATTTAATATTTAAAAGTGTGTATGTGTGTGTCAGAGTATAACAGGTGTTAATACCACCTTTGACAGAACAGCATTACTCTTACAAATACAGATGTCATTTATATGATTCCAAATTTGTTTTTGAGACCTATCAGGAGATATCATATAACCAATGTTATTGTTTCTTGGATCAATTTTCAGCAGATGTGACCACTTTCAAATTTATTTATCAAAATTAATTTGGGTGTGCATGAATATTTTTTTCTCAAGTGTTATTTGAAAAAATTATTTCAGAAACAATGACTGCTGCTGTGGTCTTCTGTTGTCTTATGATTCTTATTTGACAGGGAATGAATGCAAATCATTAATTGAACTGCTTTTTGGCATAAAACAAAAGACGTGACTAACTTATAGAAGATTATTTCAATAGTGAGCATTTATATGTATATATTTTATATAAAGACTTTTTAAAAATTAACGTGCCTGGAAGATTAGGGGGAAATATATCAGAAATCCATAGAAAAAAATGCAGTAGTTTTATTACATATAGAAAGAATGATGGAGTTTGGGTCTTCCCTGTGTTGCTGGTACTGTCAAGCAAAGATCTCCAAGCAAACAAATAAATAAATTAATAAAAATATTTTAAAACTGAGTGCTTTACAACTTTATATGTAATTGTTGAGCAAATAATGGAAATAACATTTTTGATAACTTCATAAATAGACATACTCATATAGTTTTCAAAATGTTCACTGTTTCACCTATATAACCAGTGACACACTGTTATTTTTGTGACATTTGGCTAAATAATTTAATGGGAGTGTAAGATGAGTCTTATGATACTAGACAAAGTAAAAAAAAGTGTGCTACCACTGTGTAAGTCAGACAATTATTAGAAAAAACTCTCTACTTTTGCTAAGTAACAAGGTGAATTAGCAAAGATATGGGAAGATCTTGGTAAACACTTCTTTCTTTCTTTTT
>VXBU01001470.1:103540-121590 GCA_013400315.1 Bombycilla garrulus
ATGTACTTTTCTAAAAAAATGTAAGTATATGTAAAATAATTCAAGATTAGAAATAAAAAACTTAATCCTATTGTGTATTCACATATGACTCATCACAGAATTAGGACCAACTGTATATCCTCTCTCTAATTTTATTTTATGTATTTATGCTTATATATATTTATATATCTATATATCTATATATCTATATATCTATATATCTATATATCTATATTTTGTAACAAATTCCTTAATATGTAACCATGTTTTAACCTTTGATCTGCTAAGAATTGTTTTTGCATCTTGGATCCTGCTTTGAAACTTGTCCCTAAGGCCTATAAGGCCCATTGTCTTGAAAGAACACTGTAGAGATTAATGTCTGTTGGCTAAACATTAGGCTGCCTGATCCCTTCCATGGCTTGTTTTGTGAATACCCTATTAGTATTACTTAATAATTCTGTTTATATTCCCCAGATCATTACAAGAGGTAAAATTAATATCCCACTGCTCTTACAAACTGCATTTGACACATTTGCACACTATCACAGTCATGTAGGTAGAGCAGTGACATCATTTAGCAGGTAGATTGTTTTAGGGGGAAAAAAAAGATAAAATCTGATTTTAAATCAAATTCTCAGGGGAAAACACAAAGGTATACAACTAAAAATATATTTTGAGGCTATATATTGATTTGAGGGAATCAGGAAAATGCTTAAATTCCAGATTGTAAACCAGAATAGCCAGTGTGTTGGAGAAGTCATAAATATAAGAACAATAGGAAACGCTAAGATTTCCTGGGGAGATAGTCCCATAAGGAGACACATCTGTTCATTTCATATCCAGAGGCTGCAAACCTATCCTGGTATAGATCCTTTTAAAAGTCAAAGCCTTTTCTTTTAAAATAAAGCTGTAATATGATGTCATCTACTAGTGGATTCATGTCACTTTTCCCCTGAAGAATGCTCTAAAATTGATAGACCATTTTTCTCTAGAAATCTTCTTTACCTGGCAGACTAAGATTTTCAACTATATAAAGGAGAATTCAAGATCTATTAGAAACACCCTGCATATGACTTTGTAACCTTGTGGGGTGGGGACTCATCAGGGAAATAGTCAATTATGGGTTTCTTGTCAAGTCTGCTCGTCTTTATTCCGCAGAAACTGATTATTAAAAGCATAAAAGAGCCTCTTGAAGCAAAGACAGAATTTATGAACACCCATAAAGGCTGAATTATAGAATGATGAACATTCTAGGGCTTCTGGCTCCCCATCAATTTCTTCTTTTACCTCCATCTGTATATTCCTATGAATCACATAATATTCCCTGTAGAGTAGCAGAGGAAGAAGAAGGGAGTGCTTCCCCTGCTAACCTTAGGCCGCAGTACTCATTGAAAGTAAAACAAAACCACCTTCAGGAATATGTGAATTTTAACCCCCTAACCTGAGATCATTGAACATGAGTGTACAAACAGTATAAATCTTAGACGTGATTTTAGTTCATTGTGAGCTCTATTGTCAATGTCAGTCTGTTGATCTTGGGAAATGCATATTAAATGTACTTTGGAGACTTTGGAACTTGGCTGCTTTTAGGCATGTGACAGCTGCTGAGCCCTGTAGACTGCAGCAGTTTTGGTGCATTTCAGTGAGAAAGTCACACTAGGCACTGGGGAAGTTTCATTCAAAAGGGGAGACACCTGTGAGGTTTAAACATCCGCAAGATTAGACATTTTATTGTCAATTATATCTTCAGTCTGTAAAATCTGTCTATACCCTTCATTTGATATATGTCTTCGTGTCCTTGGGATACATAGATCTAACAATTTACAATTCACTGCAGCAGGATAAAGAAAAAAAAACAACAAAACACAATAGAAAAAAAGCCTTTGAGGTAGAAATGAAAACAAAATAAAAATGTGCTCTGTTTTTTTCGAAGCAAAGCAATATATTATTTTTATTCCCTGGCTTACTAGAAAGTTATTTTGTTTGCCTAAATTGTTCAATCATTTTTTAGAACAAGCCAGAATTTAGCTTGTTTCTTCTGCCTAAGACAAGCAGTCAATTTTAATTAACTCAGTGTGCAGGAGTCTTTGGCATTTGTGGAAACTGGGCACACAGCCAATCCCCAAAGCACCTTTGATCAGTTTGCCTGGAAAGAAGTAAAGAAAAAGAAGATGTTTGCTTAGAGAGCTTGGAATTACAGTCTGAAATCTCAACAGCTGGAAATAAAATTAATTACACAGTCCTGCCTTCTTTGCCTATAAGTCTAACACCCTTAACTTCCTTGAAACTACTCACATGAGTAAGTCCAAGGGAGTCTGCTCTAGATAAATTGTTTACTACATGGAAATATGTATACCAGTTTAGTACTCAAGTTTCTGTTGAGTTCAGTATAACTGGAATATGTAATGCAATAATAATAATAATAACACCCTGTTATTTAAATTAACATGAATCTGTGTGTGTGCTCATGCATTTTAAAAAATTCAATAGAATCAGTTTTGAGGGGACAGTTAAAAAGTCATCAAAGATTTTCTTTAATATGTTTTGGACTAGCTCCATGAGACATCAATTTGTTGGTAGGAGATGTACATCAGATTTTTAAAGCGTCCAGGTTTTTGTTCTTTTCTTTAATTTGAAATATAGAATCTTCTGCATGTGCAACCTTTTCTCTTCTCCTCTTATAAAGCATCATGTGTATGAATGGTAAAGCAGCAGGTGTGAGAATACAGATAATTTATTTTACAATTGACTAAACCTAGAAATAACAAGGTAACCTTTTAAGATTTGCAGTGCAAGTTTCTCAAGAAAAGAAAGTGTACTTTATCTAACTAATCAAATCGTCACACTTAGCTTGATGTAGCGAATTCTAATCTAAGAAAATGGAAGTTTGTTTTTCTCCTTGAAAAACAGAAATGAGATGAAAATGTGCTATGTACATAACATTCCTTGCATTATTCAAAATTTTCTTAGACAACAAAATGTTTACAGTGTCAAAATTTAAAGGAAAGATTAAAACTGCCCCTTGACACTATCAAATACAAACTTTTTCTGGACTTTTTTAGTTAATTTAAGGACATTTTAAAAAGAAAAAAAAATCACTATTAAAGATCTAAATGAACTAAACTTTAGCCATTATTTTTGATACTCAGTGTCAAACCTTTTTCATTAGATGTTTAAACATTTTTCTTGATTTCACAGCATTGATTTTGATAAAGATAATTTTCATCAAGATACAAATGGAAAGAACGTGAAATGGGAAATTATTAACATTGCCTGTGAATACAGCAAATGAAGACCCTCAAAGCCTGTAACAATAATAGTCTTCTGGGTAGAGGGTTCATTGCAAAGTTGAACCCTCAGTTTTTGGTAATAAATTTGCACAGAAGCTTCAAGATGCAATGTTTGGCACTTCTGTCTGAGTACATGAGAAATGAGAAAATTTTCCACAGAGGGTTTTAAAAACTATACTTTAAATGAAGCTGCATTGAGCAATGAGATTTGGAAAATGATATGTATAAACTTTCTTGATCCCCTGATGAGGAAAAAAAATGGAAGCCTAGCTTTTTTTCTGGCTTTTCTCCCTGACAAAGGCCTTGGTTCTGAAAGAACCAGGCTTTTGTGACCTTTATGATCCACTGTGCTGTGGGTTTACCTGAGATTCATGTTCAAGGTAGTGGTATAAGCTTCATTACTGAAAGCTGCTTAGTAGGACTTCTATTCAGTCAACAATATTCTGAAACCATAATACCACCAAGAAACTATCTTTTCCCATAAATTCTAAATGAAAAATGCTTTTAGTCTGTGTCTAATGAGGGAAGTCAAATATACAGTCTGTTTCAAAATCACTATTTGATAAACTTTATTAGAAAGCTGCACATCTCTTGTTGCTTTGTCCTGTTGTTCTGGCTGACTTAAAACTTGAAGGCAACATTCAGTTTTGAAATGTAAAAGGGTACTGGTGGCAATTTTAAGAGAGGTGGAGTAGATCAGTAAGGTCACAGAGCATCACTAAAATTGACAACAAAGTTATTGTGGTGCTGTCTGGCACTTATCTCTCACCCATCTTAACCAGAGCACTGTCAGCATGAACACAGGAATGTCTGTATGTTCATATACTTTTTTTATCAGTTTCCAAGATATCTTTTCCTATTTCAGCAACATGAGACACTGCAAGTTCTTCAGAGTAGAGAGTGTCTTGCAGCATGTATATTTTTATCATTCACCACCAGATGATGAATTAGACATAAAGTAGGTTCATAGATCTTTACAGAGATTTATATCAGGAGATTCAAAGTAATTCACAAGTGTAGCAGCAGAAACTAAAAGAACACCAGCATCAATTAATGTTTTCAAACCACCTTCCAGAATCTATACAACAAAATTTAAGCTACACTGTTCATTTGTTATTTCCCATGGCTTCTCACATGTTCTTAAGCCGTATTTCCCATTTTACAGAAATGATGCACAATATAAACCTCAGGGTATGATAGGTCTGTATCATGTATCCCTTCACATTCAAAAATCAACAAGCTTTTTGAGAGATGAAGTAGAAGATAAAGCAAGAGAAATGTACCAGCAGCAGCACTCTACACTGTGCTTACTAGTCTTTTAGGTGCTTGTCTCAATACAAAAAATTGTAGAATATAGTCAACTGCATCTTCAGTATAGACTTTGTTGCCCTTTCCATGTTCATCACAGTTATTTACATCATCTACTATGCTAAATATTTTGCTGATCCAATTATTTGCTGTCACAGTCAACCATCAATTAAAAATGCAAAATATAGCCACTTTTGATGGATGCTTCTCAAGTAACTTTTGTAAGTCACCGAAGGACAACAGTGTGATAACAAAATAAGATTCTTTCCAAAACCAAAATTATGAGCTACTCTGCATAGCTTGGGATATGACTGTCTGCATCCATTTTTCTTGAGTTTTTAAATCAGTTTTATAACATTAAGTAGCTCAGAGAATATAATCTATGATATGGTTTAAAGTGAGGTGGTGTAGAACACAACACTCTCTATTAAACTTTGCAAGGCTTTAGAGTGGTTTCCACAGAATCTGTATTAAATTTTTATAGATCTCTTTTTGCTGTTTTTAACTCCATTAAATTCTGTGCAGCTGTTCAAAAACATTTTCTTTTTCTTCTTATCCTCAGCCCTTTCCTTTGACAGCGTTGTTGAATTTAAGCTTCACAAAACTCTCTTCTCCTAAAAGGAGTCTTCTTGAAAAAGAAAAACAAAACATCCAGGGGCATATTTTCCATTAACTATGACAATCCAGCCACAAAATAAACATGTCTAGGAAGGAGGATAATGGAGTGATAAAGATGAGGTGTTAACTTTAATAATTTATTTGAGCAATGTTATACTTCATACACATAAAGTACATAAAGACCATCTACAAGAGCTGATAAGCAAAGTATAAATCCATAACTGGTGAATTCTTGAATTTCATGCTTCTATGGCTCAGTAAGCAATCATCAAATGTTCTTGTACTACTCCTAAAGGTGACTCCTTATATGTGTTATAATTGATAAACAAAGTTCATAGTGAGAAAAAAGCAGGACATAAAGCTCTACATTTTTCACCTTAAGTTTCAGTGAGAAATGAATTCTGAACTGTAATTCTAAGTAGCCATAGAAATAGGACTCTTTATTTAATCATCTGATCCAAATCCAACCATCTGATGCGGACCGGAATAACTTACTGTAACCTGAAATTCTTTTCGCAAGCTGGCATGACAAAACCGCTCTTATATTTCTGTATGGGAATGAATATTTAGATGATTCACTATAAAACAAAGACATAGAAGGGAAAAAAAAGGCTCTCACCAGTTATTTCTTATGTCAAGGAAAAGTTCCCTTGGTTATGTGGAAAAGAAATGCAAAAGGAAGGGGGAAAATGTACTTTTGCCAAAATAGTGTACTGTACTTCTTTATTGATTAAAATACTCTTCCTTGATTTCAAGAGCAAACTTGGAGGAACTCATGTTAAAGAGCAGAATTTTTTCATGTATTCCAAATTACCTTGAGATGTAGCATACTCTTCCATGTACACAGATCCTCAGGACACCACCACCAAACCATAGTAGTCGAAGTGCATGATCTGCCACATGCACACCAACCATCACATAAAGTCTGTTTGTACTTAACAGATTAAATAACTATCTATCTTTGCTTTTGGGCAACAAAAATTTCATTTTAATGCAAAAAGAATCAGGTCATTATAGTATTCCATAAGGTGACATTAATTATCAAACCTACATCTCATTATGAGGCAGATGATAAGGATCATTGGTCTGTGGTAGACTAAGATCAATCAGAAGCAATTATTCTGAAGTACCTGAGCTTTCCTTCAGCTGTATTCTATAGCCAGTGTGGAAAACGTTCATGCAGATAAATTTATCTCACCTTATGATGATGACTCCATGCTCTTTACATATTTGTGATACTATTAAAAGTTGTATTTTCTATGCTGTCTTTCAATGCTAAAATCGAGGATTATAATAATTTTAATTAATTTGTTCACAAATCTCTGGGTTTCAATGAGTTCTTTTATTAGTACATTTATTAAGAAAAAAACCAGAATTTATACCTTTATTATAATTTGCTTTTTTTCCCCCTCCATATTGCTCTCATCTCCTAACCCCTGGGTTTCAAAGACATATAAAAACACAAGTAAGCCTCCTTTGATTCCCATCCTCCTTTAAGCCTTAATATATTGCATATAGGTTTCCATTTGCCTATAAAATAATCAAGCTAGCAAGCCTCCAGGTACATAATTGCTTTTTCACAAAGTTTAAAATTTGCGCATTTTTTTCAACTACTATATAAGAAACTACTCTATGAATATTCCACCAATTAGGTATGCATGTTCAACAGTAAGTGCTATTAAAATATATTAGAAGTATAAAACTGGAAGTAATTTCTTAAGTACTAATATCAGCATCTAAATTTCTATTAACATGAATTAAAGTGGGCTTTCTTGGCTTACTTATATGGAAAAATTAGCAAAAAGGAGTAACATCGTTCTGGAACAGTTCTACTTGCTAGCTATCTCCTGCCCAACAGTATATTCTCTTGACAGCTAAATACTCTTGTTTCCTGAAAAACATTTCCAAACACAGAGTTCGTGCTGAGTTCTTTCATTTTTTGTGTATAAAGAGTTCACTAAATTTTGAGTATCTCTATCTCTTCAGCAGTAAGGGAATCTGATGTCTCTTGCCATACTTACTATATTTCACTCAACCCTCTCCCTCTCTGACCCCAGATTAGGGCCTTCTACTAGCAGCTCAGTAGATAAGTCTCAAAGGAGACCCAAAAGAAACTGACCTGGTGTGCTGGTTTGGGCAAATTATGGGAGATAACCTCTAAAGGGGTTCCTCCAGAAAAAAGCCAACTCAGGCGGCCCCATCCCCCCAACCGGTTCGGGAAAAAATTCCTTAGAGAGAAGTGGGAAAAAAAACTGGTTTATTCAACAAAGCACTCCCCAGCACAATATGAACAATACTAAAACAACAAATTGTCTCACTGCTTCGAGGAGATGACAAATTCAGAAAAGTCCCTCTCGTGGGTTGCTCAGTTCCTCCAGCTCTGGAAAATGCTGCGGCCTGGGCCAGGCCCCGGTGGGCCACAGGTGGGGACTCCTGGTCCTCTTCTGGGTTTTCAGTCCAGGGCAGGTCCAAAAATACTTCCAAGGAAAAGAACAGAATCACAGTCCAGGGAATTTCTCTGCCTCAGCTAGCTAACTAACTAAAAAGCAAAAAGAAAGAGCTCTCTGGCCGACTGCCAAAGCACTGTCCTGCCGAAGAGTGCAGGGAGTAAGTACAGTTTTCTGATAACAAAACTTCACGTTTCTTTTTCTCCCCCTTCACTCTCAGAGCCTGTCTTAAAGATACAGAACTCAAAATTCAGCACAAACAGTCACACGATTTAGGGATACAAGCATCACAAAGTCACTACAGGACACCTGGGTAGCAATCCTTGTTTATGGTCATATCAGACCATAAACTACCATGCAAGTATGTATTTTCTCCACACAGTGTTTTAAGATAACACAGTGTTTGTAGAGTTAATACTACATTGTCTCATCTCATTTAAATCTTCAGAGACACAAATTCACCCTGTTCAACATTTAAAATCTTGAAGATAAAGTTAATGCCATCTGAGTAATCTCCACTTATTTGTATTCTTTTAAGCAAAATTACTTGCAGGCATGATAACTCAGACCACCACTTCATGAAACTACTTTTATCATAAGATAATTTGCTAAATTAATACAGAAAATTTCCTGTTAAATTCAAAAGTGAGATGACAAGATGACTGCTTAGACTTAAAAGCTGGAAATTTATAAATTTAAACTATGAAATCTGAAATTACTGTGATAGCTAACAGGTGAATAACCTCTTTCTATCTCAGGTTGTATATTTATTCTTTATCTCTGTATTCTGCTTACTAAACCTTCTCTATTCTTCTTGCTTCTCATTTTTACGTAACAATATAGATCTTATCTCCTATCTATTGGGTAATTCCAATCCATTTTATTATGGCACTAAAATAAATTATAATCTAATTATAAATAATTATTATCTTTATGGTTCATAGAAACTAAAAAATAGAAGAAAATGTGTTGAGGGTGACCTAGCTTTTGTTTGTTTGGTTGGTTTTGGGTGTGGTTTGGTTTGATTTTGTTGGTGGTTCTTTCGTTCCTGGTGCATATCCCCTCTCTTAAAAAATCTTTAAATTATTTACAATTCTACTTCTTATTAATATTCTAAGTCAAAGATTCTATCAAGAAGGTATATTTTGTATTTTTCATAATGTCTTCAAAGCTCAAAAAGGAAGTTTATTTCAGTATAACTTAATCAGTTTTCTTACTCATACTATTCTGTCATATTTTCATTTTGAGGAAGGAAAGAAAGCTTTTCCATGAAAAAGCCAACTGACTTTATTATGGGAAATAACAAAGTATCTAGTAGCTGAGTCATCCTGTTCTTTGCATTTATCATCAAAAAGGAAGGAAAGACTAGAGAGGAACTAGCCGCTGATGTAAAACAAGACTAAGATGGAATAAAAGAACTAACAAAGCAAAACACACGATATGCCTAATTAATTGTTTTAAATTGAACTCCAAGTCCCCTGGCACTTGCACTAAGACTTCTCCACGGGATTTTTGTTTGTTTGTTTGTTTGTTTGTTTTTTCTATTTGGAAATTCTAAAATTCTACCTAGAAATGGTGAGGGCTATTAGCACTTTTCTGAACTTTCTGGATTTTGGCTTGCTGAAACAAAAATGCAAGTAAGCAGTTGATGCTGTCATGCATCCAGGAAATCCTGAATCTCTACAACATTCCTTCAACAAGGATCTGTACAAATGTTGGAAAAGCAGAGCATTTAATACAGTGACTAGACAGGTCCTTTGCACAGATTTGTCATCCTAATCAGAAGTACAGCTGCAGAAATGCGTGCATATATGTACATGAGACTACATAAAAGAAAAGGGAAAGCAGTGAAAATCAGGCTCTAGTAAGATTCCACCCTCACCTCCATATACTGTTTAGCCAGTATAACCACATTGATAACTCTGTCATACTGCAGATTAAGCTGTTGTACAACACAGATATACATATTTCTATCAAAAAAAAGTAAAAAAATTATTACATTCTGAGCAGTTGCTTTTTACATACAGTGTCAACAAATGCCCCAGAATACAAACAGAAGTCTAACTTTTCACATAAATATGGAACTTAATCCAGATTCCTTCCTTCTGATTCTCTGGACTTTGTCATAAAGAGGTTTGCAGCCAGATATATACTCCTGATAGTAACTTAGTGAAGAAAAAAAAAGCCATCTCATTCTACACAGAGATATGCATCTAAAACAGAACACTTAGTATAACTGTGTAGAAATTGGCATCTAAAATCAGAAAAAAATCAGGTTTTTTTTATTTTAAAAAGAAATATTGATTCTCCTTCTAGAAATTAGTAATAAATCAGTGCAAAAACTAGGCTTCCATCTTAAAAAAAAATCTCAATTTTATAGCAGAAGTAAAAGAAGCATGATTTTCAAAATCTCTGGTTTTCAAATTAAGCCACAAAGAGACCCATAGAAAATAAGATTCCTAAAAGATTGTAGTGGATTGACCCTGGCTGACAGACAGCCCCCAAAACCTCTCTATCATTCTGCTCCACAGCTGGACAGAGAGGAGAAAATATATAGAAAAATGTTCATGTGTTTTAAATGAATAGCATTAGGAGCCAATATTTGGTCATTTTAGTCAATGTTATATTTTCACCTCTCAGTCTCTTTAGGTCTGCTTGATTTGATATTCTCATAATTCCTTTGCATTCAAGAGTGGGGTGTTCAGTCTTCTTTCTTTTAGCTGACATGTGCTGTATATTGGTGAGTATCTTGAAAAATCAGCTCTGTGAGTGCTTGGATGCTCACGAGCAGCTTTCAAATCAAATATAAGCTGATAATACAGCTCAAGGAGAAGAGCTAAGTATGTCAGCATATAGAATTTCATATCAGATAAACACGTTGCATTTAAATTTCTGATATGCACAGATACATTTGTGGCCCTATTTTTGCATTAATTTACATACTTATCTGTAATCACTGAAGTTCCTCTTTCATTTTAATAGCAAACAGGCATTTATGATAGTTTAATAATGATAAATGCAAGCAGTTTCTGTGTTCCCATTGAGCTACAAATTTTGCTTCCAATCACTTCTTATGGACAAGTAAGCATTAAAAAAATGCTCTGCTTCTGATGCCAATGGCACAATTCAAATGTTCTTGCATCTGGTTTTCAACTTGAAGAAATAAAGGTAAAATGAATTTTAATTGAAGGTCTTTGTTAAATTTTATATTTCAAATTAGACAAAAAAAAAAAAACCAAAAAAACCCTGAAATTTGTAATAGAAAGCATGATGGAAAAATTATATGACCAAACTGAGAAAAACTAGACGAAGAAGCTAAGGTGAACAGTGATAGGAACAGTGAACTGAATAGAGCCAACAACTGTGGTTACTCATAGAAGAAAAAAAGAGGTGCCCAGACAGAAAAAGAAAAAAAAATAAAGTCAAAACAAATAAGCAAAGTCAAGGAAAAAAGTGGAGATCAGAACGCAAAAAAAAAAACCAAAAAACCACAGATTTCAAGACAGACAAAAAATGAAGGAAGGTGGTTCATGCCTTTCATTTTTATGCTTTACTGTAAACACTTTACTGCTATTTTAATTTGAGATCTACATTTAAATGTATGAATTTTCCAGTTTGCTTTCCTTTTTTGATACACAGCTCATATCTGACTAGTCATTAAATCTTGACAAAAGTTCCAAATTTTCCAAGTAAAGAGCAAAGATGATTCAAAGCGATAAGAAATGTATCCTATTGACAGACTATCAAAACTGGAAATTTGAGAACTGCATGTTTTCTACAATTTTTAATGTTCTGATAAACCCCTGGTAGAGCTCAACAACATGAAATTTTTCAATAAGACCACAGTGACACTGTAAAGAAGTTGACTATATTGGATCAGAGTTTACTTACAAATGTTAGCTTTTCGCCAGTGTTAAGTCAATTAAAAGCACTCAACTTCTATTTCGTTGCAATGTGTTGTAATCTGCTATCTAGTGCCCCCCATGTGCTATATTATCAGGGATTCACTACACTGATTAGCTTCAAAAATTTAATTAAAATGTAATTAATTTTATGCTTTGCTTATTTAGCAGAGTTTTTAGTGAAAATAATCTATTAGATAAGGCTTGGATTTAACTATTTTTTTATATCAACAGCTACTGAATGTTCTCTAAACTGTGAACTATGTTCTGGCAGTAACAAGTAGGACTCCCATGAATGAGCACCCTGTTTATGGGGTAGAAGAGAAAACAGGCTGATTAAGTCAGTCATGATGTTTCCAAAAATAATTGAAAGTCACACATTAGAAAATTATTATTTTATTATTTGTGCATACCCTGACCTCCAGGTCCTTGTGATTATAACTGTAATCTCATTGATTTATCTGTTTATTTTTATGCATAACAGGAGCAGCATCACAAATTTACTGTCCAGCTCTGAGCTGCATGTTCCTGAGAACCTCTTGTGGATCATCAAATAAATTATGTTATACATTTTTATTAATTTCCTTCTAGCATCTGGATGTACTTTGAAATTCCACGGCAGGAAGACACTCTCCCTGAAGAGCTGCCCCACTGTTCTATACTGTCTATACACTTACACTCCTTTGTTTATTCATGGCAATACATTTGAGTCTCTTTGAAGGAAGGCCAGCAAAGTATACTGACTATAGGGAAAGTGAAGCATTCAAATAGCTAAATATTTTGTCCTAGTTTCACTAAATTATTCTCAGAGATTATTTTTTTGAAGTGGCTGTATCAACTCCAGGATTTATGGACAAAAATACTAGACAAAAAACTTCCCAGTGTTGTGACTAAGTCTCGTCTATTTTGGTAGAACTGAAAGCAATATAAATGTGCACAGTTCCTTCAGGTACAGTTTAGAAGGCAAGGTCTGTCAAGAAGCTGTCAATATTTTTAATAAATAGCATTTTACTTCACTCAAAACAGTTCTAAATGGTACCCTGTTAAAAGGGAACCTCAGGAGCCAGACTCTGGAAATCCAAAAGCAATGAAAAGCACTTCATCCAGAGTATGTTACCACTGCTGAACAAGGGCAAACAGATCTGCCAGCATCTTCCTACACCTAATCTCTCAGCCATCCCCTCATCTTTCCATGTCACCTATCCCAAAAGCTCACTCCCTTAACCAGTATCTTTATCCTTCTCAATCACATTTCCCGTCTGTTACCAGTTATAAGAGCCGTCCCCTCCAATTACTATATGCTTGTACACCAAACAATATTTTAGAAAATAATCTGAATATTATATGTATTTTCTGCCTCACTCAATTGTATTCCTTCTAGTTAAAGCCCCTTAACTGAAGAAGATTGCACCAACCCTCTTTTTCCCGTTTCCTGCCAAACTCTGGATTTTAGCTGACAGTGCAGGAATGCAAGCAATTTCAGTCATCAGTCCAATTCAGATCTCCAATTTTTAAAAGAATTATTATTTTGGCTGTTTGATATTTTAACAGTTTACCTTTTCTAGGAATAAAGCCCCTTATAAAGTTTGGTATTTTAAGAAATTGAAATCATAGAAATCTTCAATAAATATACAAAAATGTAGTATTTAAGATAGTAAAAACAAAACATGAAAACTTTTTCCTTGTGATTCTACAATATATCATAGGCTCTTTTCACTAATTGAGAGTATTAGAAATGTAGCATAATACTCCTTTAATCCTTGACCTACTTATTTCTGCTTTCATTATGTGCCCTCCATATTCCTTTTTATCATTTCAGTCAGTTGGCAAGGTTTTTTACTAGACTGATATATATGCCAAAGTATACATACTTAAAATTTGATCAAACATTTCAGATTTACTAGGTGACTGATTTTTTTTTAACTATATGCTGTCTCTGTTTAAAAACGAATTTAATTATGCAGTGAAACCACTTGAAATGCTTAGTTTGAACTTTAGCTTTAGTTTAACTATAATAAGCAACATTACTACAGTAATCAGCAAGTTTAACTATAATGATCAGAGATTATTTTAATTTAAGGTTGACACTGATATTTTTATTGCCTCTGCACATGAAAAAGTATTTAGAAACTATTATTCATGATGTATAATACTCTCAGGAAAAACAATTTTAAATTTTAATACATATTTAAATGATGTTGGTTAGGATCTGCTTTTCCTTAGACTGACAAGGTGTCTCATCCTGGTAGTTGTCTGAGTTGATGAAGCGTTTAAAAACAGGCGTAATCGTAGGTGTAACAGTCTGACTGAGGTCAATGATGCTTTTTGAATGCTTAAAATTAGCCACATAGTGAACTGTCTTAAACAGGATAATAGTGATTACAGTTATTACATTGTCATTTACAGGAATGAAATCACCTCTGACTGGAATTTTTAAACTGTCCAGACAAATACCTAAAGACCATGCTGTTTAAAAAAAATAGACTAGTTGAGAGTGGATGTAGATGATCAAATTACTTTTTTCAAAATTTGAGATTATTTGATTGCATAATACAGAGATTGTGGAAGAAAGGTGATGCTAAATAAGTTAAAATTTTGAAATATAAGCATTCTAAAGATCTAAAAATATGTATTGCTTTCCAAAAAGACCTTTAAAATGTGCTTAAACAGTGAGAATGTTTATATTATGTGAGCAAACTCTGTACTTATTAACACACACATCTATTTCCAAGCATGTACCTTACTATTTTAGCTGGATATACTCAACTGATCCTGTGACTCTAAAAATAAAGATAATATCAGGGAAAAAAAAGTGTTTGTAAGACATCACATCATCCTGCCTTCTAGAAAAATTATTAATTATTTTATTAAAATGTTTTCTAAGCTTTTTGAATCCTGCTTTGAATACACTAGATCCACTGAAGCAGCACAGAGATATATTCCATAATAGTAAACTCATCCCTCTCCCAAAATTACTCTGAATCTGGATATGAAAAGTAATCTTTCTAGCAAAACTTTCTTCCTTTCCCATATAAGTTCTGAAGTTTTTGATTAGGAGCCAGTTACATACAAGTTCATCTCATATGATCTATGTCTCTTCTAAGCAGAGTCTAAATATACTCCGTTATGTCTATACTATTTGTTGCATAAGTGGATGAAAGCTTAGGTGCTTAGGTCCATATGCTTACACTACATCTACACACCATGGTTTGTTCTTCAGATTAAAATCAGTCTGGAGCAAATCTGCACGGGCACTTGGAAATTAAATTCCCTTAGGGTGGGATGAATTATGTTCTAATTATGCCTATCCATCTTTGTGGAATACAGAGGAAGTAAAAAATGCCACTTTTAAACAGAAAAAATAGTCCATTTTTAAGGTGGTTTAAGTTAGGTAAGAGGGTATGTACATTCTAACTCTCTCTGTATTTAAGAGAAGCTTCATGTTCCATATTTCTGAATATGTTCCAAAACCTGATCACAACATTCAAAAGAGTCCTACTGACTCCAGATAGGCCAATATCAACAGCCCAAGTGAAATTTTATTCAGCTCAATGTACCCACTGCCAGTGTTTACCCACTATACTGCATTTATTAACACATAGCATTATAGTGTACTGCAGTTTTTAAATGGTAGGTTCTCCAATGGACATTTGCTTTATCTCCTGCAACAATAGCTTCATCTTTTATAGCAAATACTGCTCCTCTCTGTAAAGTTAGTCTTGAATCCTAGTCAGATGCCTTAACTTTTCTGACACACTTGATGTTTCTACCTAATTTTACCAGCTGGGGTATTTTTTAAGAGTACCTCAATTCATGAAATTAAACTGTTGCGTACCTTTTAAGTCTATTGAGGACTAGCTTCTTAATAATATTTAACTCTGCTTCAGATTATATTATGTCATTTGAGAGTTTTTCTCTTTGATTGCCTCTAGTGTAATTAAACCTTCTGATACTTTGGTAAATCTTCTCGAGTTGAATCAATGGATGCTATCATCTCCTCTACTAAAATAGATTTGGCCAGTAATGAGATTTTTAAACCTCAATTTAATCTGTTAAACTTCTTTTCACTTATTTTTAATGGCTAATGTATAACTATTTTTACAAGTCTAGAATGATTAATTATAGCCTGCATATCTAAATCAGTTTTAAATGAGCTACCTCACCTAGCTGGACAATAAGATGGACTTTAATAAATTCTTTCAATGCCTGTAAAGATTTTTCAGGCTCTATTGAACATTGTGCTGCTGATGCCAGACATGCCAGACCATTCTGTTTGCTCATGCAATTAATTCTTAGGAGAGTTTGGGTGCATCTACCCTATACTGCAGC
Organism: Bombycilla garrulus; assembly: GCA_013400315.1. Taxonomy (NCBI): domain Eukaryota; kingdom Metazoa; phylum Chordata; class Aves; order Passeriformes; family Bombycillidae; genus Bombycilla; species Bombycilla garrulus. The sequence goes on from VXBU01001470.1 coordinate 119,414, forward strand.
TGCAGAGCCCACTATGAACTCCCATCTTTTTGCGGGGTTTGGGATATATTATATATGGAACAATGCAATGTGTTTGAGCACAAGTCTGAGCCTTTTCCACAGCAATTTTATTAGATTTTAAGTAAGATTATTATACTTGGCATATATTACTGTGATTTTTTGACAGCCCTTTTTGTAAGGAAATCACCATTTTGTATAAATATTGGGCAGTTACATAGGGCCTGTTCTAATTGTCATTGGCTTAATTATCATTTGGAAATTAAATGCAGTTGTCATAATCACTGGTTAAACCAATTATTTATTGCAGGAGAAGAAAGTGATGGTCTGTCATTTCCATTAGATATGTTTTTCAGTTATGAGATAAGCATAAAGATGTGTGAATGGACAGCAATACAGAGGTACTCTTGGAAAAATCTAAATATTTCTTAACAATCTTTATATATATATGTACTTCAAAAAGTAAGGGTTTGCTGTTCACGTATTTGAAAAAAAATTAACAACTTTGTTTAGAATTGAAAGATATTTTCTTTTCATAGTTTTCTCACTTTGTACCTACTATTTCTTTAATTTTTTACTACAAGTCAGAATTAGTGAGTTTTGAGAGAAAAACATTTAAATGCACTTTTGAACTCATGAGTTTTCCAACACTTAGAGTTTTATGTAAGTTCCAGTATAAAAAGATATTCCCTGTGAAGATATACTTCTGAGTTCTTTAAAGATCCAAGTCTACAATTCATACTACCTAGAATCTTCAGAGATATCTTTAGGTTGAGTAAATTGATTCAGACAGGAATAGAAGATGTCTACAAGACATAATCAAAGCTATAAAATTATTACTGTCAGGAAGACTACAGGAAGAGTTCAATTACTGCAGCTTTTTTAAACTGTTCATGATCAGGGTATCTAAGGCAGTGATAACAGGTGTAATATCAAGAGGCTACTAAGAAAGGAAAGTATGCACACTGATGCCTGCACTTGCAATCTCTGTACTGCAACCTGTAAGTCAAAAANAAAAAAAAAAAAAAGAAAGAATTTCCTTAAGATTTCCTAAAATCAAAATATTTTGCTTTCCCACAAGCAGTGTCTTGTAGTGTCAAAAAGTGGACATAGAGAGCAGAAGACATAACACGCTTCCAAATTAAAAACGCTTTTTGTCAGGAAACGAGAAAAGCATTCCCCAGTCTTGGTGTGTGTTCACTGGAGCAATGGTATGTTTTTTTTTCACAGAAATGTAATTCCACATATTGGTTACCAAGTACTAAGGGGGCATTATTACACTTTTTTTTTTTGGTGCCAAACAAAAATTACTGACTCAAGTGACCACTTTCTTAGGTAAAAAATTATTAATAGTTTTTACTATTCCACTGGAATATTTTAATAACAAAGAGCTGATATGTTAGGCTTGCTCACTTTCAATTGTTGGGTCTAGGAGAACAAAAAATAATTTGATAACTTGTACATTGTGTTATTATCCCTCTGATGCACAGACTGTTTAGAGTTTCAAATAGCATTACTTTAGGTTCATAGGTTCTATAAATCCAACCTGGTATAAACTTATTTTAGATGGTGATTTTATTGGCATAATGTACACAAAATAATAATGGATTTCTCACATGACATTGTATCAGGCAAGTAGCATTCAGTTCTAACAATAATCAGATCATTAATATACATATAAGCTTCCTAAATACAATTACTTTAGTGTCACATGCCTTGGCCCATTACCTTTACTGGTCTCATTTACCTGACAATTTGATTGTCAGCTTTCACAGTCTCTGAATCCCAAACCATTGGAATCTAATCAGTTTTCCCCAACATTTTAAACTATAAGAAAAAGGTTGTTTTCTTTTATAAATCTCCACTGAATTGTCTGTCTGCTACACCAGCTCTGTCAGCTATGGCTTGGCCTCAGGAGCCAACTGCATTCTGTGTCTCCACTGAAAATGTCAGCCCAGTGTCAAATATATTAATCGAATCAAATATAAACAATCCCCAATAGCTTGCTCCTTGAAGCCATGCCTTAAAATTGATATTTCTGATTTACTGATTAATTGTCATTTGTTTGTTTCAGATGCTTCTGATTCCAGGGATTAGGGTTTGTATTTAGGAACCATAGCCATAGGGATAGTATAGAAATTATTTTCAACATTATCAATATTTAAGAATAAGTAGGATGG
>VXBU01001470.1:121621-153361 GCA_013400315.1 Bombycilla garrulus
TTGATTTATATATATATATATATATATATATATACACACATATATTTATGTATATATGTATAAAATAAATATTTTCATACACTTCCCCTCAAGATTCTAAAATCAAATAGACCACAAAACTATCATCTATTGCACAGAATGAAGCAGAATGGCTAGTAAAGTGCAACACAAAAAAACCCCTATTGTTTGAACTATGAATGACAACCCCTGTTAGCATGTGGACACTGCATTATTTTTATGATCCTCTTTTTGTAAATATACATAATTCACAAGTTCAGTAGCAGGTGACAGATGGATTAAACATGCTGATGAAAGAGCAAACGGAGGAAGATTTTTTTTGTGTCCATGTGATTTTTGAAAAGGATTCCAGTTATTTTTCCTCTTTATGAGGAATCCAGTTTTCAGAAGTCTTTTGCAAGAATTCAAACAAATATATGTCTCTATAGGTGCAAACATTCAAAAGCACATTCAGAAAGTACATGGATAAATGTGGACTAAGTGCATATTCTAACTAAGCTCCATAAATCTCCTACTTTTTTTTTTTTTGGAAAGAATTTCAGAACATTCTGCAGAACTTTATCATGAGGGAGATTTTGCAAAAGTAACTTGGAAGGCACAATTTTAATTTGTTAGAAAGTGGATAAGGGCTGGAGGGCAGACTGAAAGGTCACAGAACAAGTAGACAATCAAAGGCAGCTCATTCTATTCTGTCTTCACATGAACCAAGTACTAGCAAAAAGAACATATATACTTTACTTTAAAACCAGCATTTACTGCTTTAAATTCAGTATTAGCTCTGTTTGTGTTTTAGACCTCCTCCCTTAGGAGCCAGTGCCTCATCCAGTATTTCTCAGTATATTTGTCTGCAGTCTGAAAGATTCTGTATAGACCATGCACTAATGCACTGTTTTGTTGATAAAAGGGTGGGATAGCAGTAAATTTATTAAGAATTGCATGATTTAAGAAAGGAGCAAAGTCAATCACATGTGACAACATAAAGGTGAATGGAGAATGGTTTTTGTGAGAAGCAGGAAATATTTCCCTACTACATGTAGTACTGAAGTCAGAAATCAGAACAGAATAATGAAATTGGGTACTGGAAGAAAGTATCTTCTTTTTACTCCTGATTACTTCTTATTACTGCTGAAATTGCATTCTACATTTGGTTTTGATTGCTTTGTTGTTGCTTGGTTTTTATTTTAATACAGAAATCAATATGAATAAGGATATGATCATGTAGTTGGGTTTGGTTTTTTTTTTCTGTAAAGCTGGAAACAGGGACCTTTAGCAACTTGTTATACTATGAAATTTTACCAGCAAAATTACTCTTACCGAGCACATGTACAACCTGAAACAGATGTTTGCATGCATTTATTGTCTGTCATCACTAGTTGTTGACAAGTACAAGATTAGAAAGGACTTCACATAATTGAAAAAAAGTGTCCACATTATCAAAGCCACTAATGATGGAAATCATTCTTTAAAGATTGTGGTCCTAATCAATCCATTTTGAATGTGTTAAGAAGTATACACTTAACATTCTGTCCTTGAGTATATTCAAGTGCAATAACTAAAAGCTCCAAGTAACCCAAGTAATACACTGAATTTTTAAACACACTTTCACATACAACGAAAAAACATTTTGTTTCAGCCAATGTTACACAATAGCACAGTGTTCAGCCAATGGAACCAGATGCCGAAGAACTCAAAATTACAAAAAAAAAAAAATTTTCCCCATTTTCTCTTTTTTCCTGCTCTCTTACAAGATAGTATAACAATGTGTGTTACTGCATCATTGCCAGTCTTTGGCATGCAGAACTTTTTAAAATAACAATGCTAACATATGTTCAGTCATTCTCAACTGGTTTCCATTTTAATACCTATCACCCGTGATAGATCGTCATGCTTGGAATTCATTGAGGACAGCACTAATTCAGTTGTCCCCTTTTCAAACATGTGCACAATTACATATAAAGATTTGTAAAGGCTTGGGCCTTCCTCCAGGTGGAAAATCATCTAACGCATCCTATTGTACTAGGAAATGTACAAATATGCATTCATACAGAAATGGAGACTTTCACAAAAAGAGTGGCCAAAATAAAAAGAAAAGAGTTGTTCAATGACATGTTATACCTAAATTTTTTAACTTCTCATCTGGGAGCTGTGCTAGTCTCTTTTTCACTGCTGATGGGCGAACCAAGAGAATCGCTTGATCAGCATTAAGTACCGCAGAGAACCAATGCTATCAGGGTTGTAAGAAAACCGCCTGCAAATTGTTATGAGTTTTGAAACAGGCTGGATATTCTGGTCACCAGTGGAGAGCAGAAAGAGGACTCTCCATTTCTCCATTAAAAAAAAAAAAACAAAACCCACAAATTCATGGCTTGCCTTTCAATGAAAATAAAGCCTGTTTAATTTTTGAAGGCTATTCACTTCCAAAATTGCTTTCTTACAAAAAAAAATAGTGCAATTCTTACTGGATTCAGTTTTTGGGGTTTTGGTGTACTGATGTGGGCAATATTTTTTGGCTTGTCTTACCATCTTTTCCTGAATGCATACCATAGCTCCTGTCACCAAAATCTTATCTATATTAGAAGCCATGATTCACAGTTATAATTTTAAATATTCCTCCCATGGTATACCTCCCCCCCAAAGCATTGCTTACTTGCTGAAATCATGAGTAAGTAAGCCTCCTACATGCTGAAGTGGTTTCATATGACCCATGTGCATTTAATAGCATTCAGGCTATATGACAGAAGGCAGACTTTCTGGCTTTTTAGAAATATATCCTACACCAAGGAAATAAATAAATGGAAGACTGAAGTTAGACACTTCTGTATGATAAGGGTTATGCACCCATTATTTGTCTTTGTAGAAACAATTACTTATGGCAACTGAACATCTTAGTAATCAAAATACTGCTTTAATTAGACAGCATTCAAAGAATTTTGTCAGGAGCTCAGTCCACCAAACACCTACAAAACCTCATTTTCACTTCCCTCAACATTTAGGCTATTTACCTTGCTCTTTCCCTAGATATCATCTATGTCCCTCATTTTAGGCCAGAAAGTCACCAGATGTGAGCTGCTCTGGAGCAGGTAAGTAATGCAATGTTTTGAAATCCCTCTGAGCTAAAAAGGCTCTCCAGTAGCTACATTTTCTATTTTATAGGAAGAAGGGACCACACCCAGGATTTCTGCTGACTGCAATATGATAGAGCAGTCATCAGAAATACAATATCCTTCATATTTCAGCACCTTATGCAACCTATCCAGATCAGTCTAATGCCCTAACCCCCTCAGTTCAGGAGAAAGTAGTTTGATATACTCTGGCACTGCACGGGAGAAGCAACAAAATTCTCAGGAAGTTCAATAACAAACTTGTATTTGCAAAATTTAGAAGATTAGGGTAGAATAAGGTACTTCACAAATTTTAAAACATCCAGACAAAGTGAGGAACTTTAATTTAGCCAACTGTAACTTATTCAGACAAAACAAAGCACTTGCTTACAAGTGGTGTGGAGCAGTTGCCATCCTACTTATGCAGCGCTCACAGCATTCCCTGCCCCACTTCCCACCTAGTTGCTTTGAGCCAGTCAACTAATCTTCCAGGTTTCTGGTTTTAATCTAATTTTAGTGCAGCAACCAATGTCTTGTTTTTAAAAAGGTACAAAAAAATATTTATGTATCAGTTACAAAGATTTTATACTGTAGAGAAGATGATTGCTACAGTAATACTGTGAAACGAGAAAGGTAAATACTTATAGGATTTTTCTGCAGCTGTTTTTAACCACATATTTATAACTTCATCCATGCTATTACTAAGTGGCCTATGGCAAGTATACAGTCAGAAAAAGATAGGACTTTGCACCATCTGGAATAAGATAATGGTTTTAATATTGGCGATATTTGAGAACAGAAAAAATGCCAACAATGTAAATTGTGAGAAACAGAGATGGTAGGTAATTTTGCTCTGCAAACATGATCTTGCTACTTACATCTTGAAAATGTTAACCCCAGAAACCCAAAGAAATAATCAAAAATAGTCTAGACAGGTTTATCTTCCCACAAACATTATATTATTATTGTAATAGGTTAAAAAATACTTTACATGAATGGTCTATTTTAAATTATCAAAACTGCTCTCAAAAATCTCTTCTTATAAAATTTAAAGCGAAGAACCCATAGCAGAAAAGAAAGCAGTTAATCAGTTTTTAAAAGAGAATTGGAGATGGGGACAATAGGTGTTAATTATACCTGTTGACAAAATAACCAGAAGAAATAACCTTCCCAAAGAAGGGCAAACCTTAGTACCCAAGGCTTACAAGACATTAATGAAGGTCAAGCATTTACTATTCTTCTCATAACTTACAATAAAATGAATGAGCAAAAAATTTCCAATTTGTAAGTCAGAGCAGTTTGTGTCATTCTTAAAGCTAAAGAGTTTAAATATGGAAGTATAGCTCTCCTTCACAGTATAAGCCTTCAGTATAGACAATCGTTTATACAGATTTAACCACAGTATCATTAACTCACTAAATTGTAAAATGAGCAAAAAACAATTCTACAGAAATGCTATTGACATAATACCTTAATATTACATGTAATAGCAATATTGTATGAGAAAAGAATGTGTAAAGATGTATAGGATGATAAATGCTGGTAATACACGTGGCAATACCATGGGAAAACTTTTAAATTAAAAAAAAATACCATGATACCTTTGTTTTCTCATAAAAACCTGTTTACATAATTAACGTATTGAATTATTTAATAAACTGTAATATTACTTGGTCACAGGAGCAGCAGGTTGCACATAAATTGTAAGTTGCACATCTCCTGAATTTCAAAGCCAATACCTGAAGAAACTGGGACAGCTGCTTAATTGTGTTGTCCATTCTCAATTACATTGCTCATAACTGAATGAGAGGGATCCTGGTTTGAATCAATTGTCTCTACTTCCTAGCTTTCCACAGGAAAAAAGATGGGTCTAGTTAATTAAGGAAAATAATTGTTTTGAGCAACAAGTTTAAGGTACTCCTTTAAAATTGTCAAATTAAAAGCAAATGCCAGTCAAGTCTGTGATTTCTTATAAAATAATACATGGTAACCAGTTTTGAGCAGAGAAATCTTATCAGCATGGTTAATCTTTATCTCATTTTAAAGATGGCTAAATTGCAGAAATTTTAATGAGTCTTTTTCTCTTTCATTCAGGCAAACTCTTGCTGGCTTCACAGGCCATATTCTCATTTTGTGCAACTGATATAGTGAGAAATTTTTCTGAGTTAGAAATGAATGTGCTTGATCACGATTAAATTTAATTTATAACCAAGAACAAATTGAAAATTAATCCCTTCTAGTTTTGTCATTACAAAATTTATCATATGTGACATATACCAAATGTATTACTACTATTTTTGAGGGATTTTTAAATTTTAATTTAATTAATTTCTCAGTTATGCCCTTGTTTGTTCTATTCAAACAAATGTAGTCTTTGTTTTTAACTTCTTACATTGCCTTAACAGTTATAGCTAGATAAAACCAAAACAAACTGGATTTTGTTAATAGCATTTATGAGAGTTTCAGAAATGGAATTGTGTGTCTCTGTTAATAAAAGCTGAAACTGCACATAAACATTAACAGAAGCATCTGTTTTACCAAGAGCATAACATTTTAGATGGCTTGGGTTTTTCAAAGTCTGAATACCAAAATATATAGTAAAAATATTGCTGGAGTATGTACTGTTACACAAATGAATCGTTCTGTTTCTATTTTCTTTCATTCAAGTGTTCATGGAAAAAGAGTAAAAGGATTGAGCTAGTGCAGTGTATTTTAAGACTTGGATGTGTACATTTGCAGCCAAATCAGCTTATGTTTTAGCATTGCGTTTCTACCTTAAATCATAATTACAGAGATTATAGAGAGTTGCACTTGCAATTCTGGGTTCAAAATAATGGACATCATATAGACAAGTATAGCTCACTTACTATAAATATCTAGCTTGATTAACAGATTTCAATGTTGGATATGAAAGAATAAAAATTCCACCAGGGAAGGCATTAATATGGACTGTTATTTGGCATGCTTTATGAATCAATGTTAGATTTAATATTTGAATAAATTTGAAGGATTTTTGCTGTCTTCTAACCTATTAATATATATTCTTTATTTATGAGGACTGTATCATAGCCTAATATCTCTTCCACAGTTAGGTTACATAACAACTAATGAAAACCTCTTAATAAAAATCTTTTAGGGTAAAAAGACAGGCACTGTGAAAGTAAGAACAGAATAAGATGTTATTCACAGTAATGTGAATAACACACACAATGTGTTAACATTTTCCTGAGATGTAGCTTACACACTAAATATTTTTAGAATAATGGCCACTTAGTAGAGATATAATTCATACACAAATACAGTTTCATGGGAGACATCAGTGAAGTATTGGGCACTTTCAAAATATTACCTATGGTTTAGTTGCCTGTACTTAAGGTACATGCTTCTGCATGAATAAGCCAAATTTTCAATTATTTTCAGTTATAAAACTGACCATCTACTTAAACATAAAGGAGTCTTTTTCTGGCTTCTGGAAATAAAGAGAATTTCTGTATTTTATTATGGTTAACATTAATGGAAATTTAAATGTATTCCAGAATTGATGCATGACTAAATGTCCAAACAACATTAATCCTATCTAAAAATGGTGATGTGATGGAAGAAAACACTTCACACATTTTCAAATTACTTTGCTTTTATATGATATCTAGAATGCTAATCAGTCATATTATTGCCACTATTACTATCAGTCATATTATTTGTATACAGAATCTACACTTTCACACCTATTTCAAACCATTTAATGTATTTATTTTGCTCCACCATTGAATATTCTGTGGGAAAAAAAATCTATTTATTTGATGAGTCAAACCCTGTAATATATTTTGTTGCAAATAATTCATTCATTAATCTCTCAGTGATTTTTTTTTTTTGTTGGTGAATAATATACTGTTTTAATATAACAGAATTAAGCTTTCCTATGTCCAGAACTGAATTAGACATTTGGGCAAATGTTGTTCCTGACTCAAGGTGCTAATATTGTAGCAGGATTTACCTGTGGTATTTGTTGTGAAGGAAGAATGTAAAAGGACAAGTTCACTTTCCTCTCTGATTATTTTTCACCTTTGTCTGAAGTATTGTATCTAGATGATGAGTATAATGTCTATTACTAGAACATCAGCAGCTAATCAGGTCTAATTAATATATTCAGTTATATTCCAGTATAGGGATGCAACCATCCCTTTGATGCAATTTTTAAGACTTAGATGTGGTATTTCTGTTTCCTTTCAGGCTGTAGCAGATTTTTCTAGTAGGCCACGAAGTGTTCTCCATGGTTGCACATTTTTTAAAATAAGTTAATTAAGCTCCTCATTACTGTTACAGAACATCATTCTTTCTGTAGATGTTGATATTCAGGAGGTGCTGCTGTCTTATCACTGGGCTGGTTTTTGCTCCTGTTATCTGAAGCACCTGCTAGTTCACATTTAGAAATTTATTCTTGCTAAGCTGTTAGTTTTGGCAACATTCCTGCTCACAAGGTTGTATGTTGGTGTGAAGAGGGAGTAAATATCATGGCTGAAAATAGTTTCTGAGGATTGACTTTCAAGCAAATGAAATTGATACACCAAATTTTCAGATGATGACAGTGTGGAAATGGAGTCTAGTTTTCAGTGTCATAAATGCTGTGTGAACAATATAGAAGGATAGAATAAATGACCATTTAATTTATAATTTAAATAAGAATTAGAAGGTTTTTTTTATGTATAAATTTTGAATGTACAAATTATGCCATGATTTCTTCTTCCTTCAGTGATACAGGCAAGAGCTCTTTTCAGTCACAGAGCAATGATTCACCACTCAAATAGCAGGAGATAGCTGACAGCAGGAGATGGCTGACAGAAACTGTAACTTTTTTTGTGTGTGTGTGATCTGGTGAAGAAAAACAACAATCTTTTAACTGTTTACTTCAGATAAGCTCTTCATCTCTTGGTCATGACCATTTGTTTCAAACACTGCTCTACCAGAGGAAAAGGACAAAAAATCATGCATCCTTATATCTTTCCTGAAGAGATTTTGAAACAACAAAGATGAAGGAGATGAAGCCAGGTCTAATTGAGGCATTCATGAAAAACTTAAAGTACTAAAGTATCTCAGTGATTTCACTTAATCTGATTTTCTGTGTATCTGTCTTTCTAAGAAGTTGGACAAGGTCTTTCACCACACAGTATTTCCATATGGCAATGGGAATTTTATCCATAATTCCATTCTTCCATTATCTTAGGATTTATAGTAGATGAGACAAAGAATCAGACAAAAGCAAACATTTGCTAATAAGGCATCACAAGACATAACAGCCCCACATTTTCAGTCTTCCTGATCACTTATCAGGTTAAGTTTTGTTTTGCTTTGATGGGTTCAGAAGAATTAGAAATGAATATTTGAATATTATTTTTCTGACTTTACTGATGATTTGGAGACTCCAAAAAGCAATGGGTTTTTGTCTCATCTTTGAGCAGCTATATCACAGGTGAATAATTTGTTGGCCTGCTAGTGCAACTCTGTCATGAACAATTTGAAGTGCAATGTTGTCTTTCCAGTAATGCACTCAGCATCTCCATAATGGTGTTCTGCTGTCCTCCTGTAACTTTAGATGTAGAAAGAAGGATTCATTTTAATTCCGTTACAAAGTAAATTTCTCATCATTATTGGTTATTTAAATATTCACTATGATAACATTGATCACAGGGTAATTTTATTTTTTTTTGCACAAGAGATATCTGTTTTCAGATATTACAGAATTAAGCAAAATTACTTACCTTAAAAGAAGGTAAATAAATTTTTTCAGGTTTGTGCTACAATATGTACAAATTTTAGCAGAAGGAGATGGTTGTACATCTGAGTTAAGGTTTCCAGTAGTATTTATTATTCATTGACCAAGTTTTTGAAGTTTTTACTTCATGTAAAGCTCATATGCAAATAAAACTTATTTTTAGATGAAAGTTCTACTTTTCAGTTTAGAATTAATTTTTTTTTACACTTATACTAAAAACCTTAGAAAATCCCAAATATTTTTCTTTTGGAGTTACCGGTCTTGTCAAAGAAATACTATTTTAAGAAAAATGTTGGTAGAATGCTAATATTGAATGAGAAGTTTCCCAGGTGGTAATGGACAAAATCCAATGCATTTTTAGGCAGTATCAAGACTGAACAGTATAAAAATCAGCCAACTATTTCATGCTGTCTTTACAGGTGATAGCATACCTTCAAAGAGCCTAACTGAATCAGGACTGAAAACTTAAAATCCGAAAATATTTGGTAAAATTCAGGAAAGCAATCACTACAGAATAAGTAGTAGAATAACCACTATAAATAGGAAAAAACCCAAATGAAATAAAATAATCTCAAGCAAAATCAAACTGAACAATCTAAACATTTTCAGAAATGTGTATAAAGTCTAGAATACCTATATACTGGACAACTTAGAATACCTAAATGCTATGCACACTAGGATTAGAGGTTAAATAAAAAAGCAAACAAAAACATATGCAGCTTTTATTACTGTTTTAATTAACTTGGAGTTTTCTTAAAATCAATTAAAACAAAATTATTAAAGACCTCTCCATGTGACAGGCAGCTGCTGTCACTAGAATAATTAATGGATGTTGCCATGAAATTTAATACTTTCAGTTGCCTGGGTAAAACTCTGAACTGCTGAAGTCTACAGCTAACTTAAAAACAGTAGCACTGCAAGCTTTTTAAGTAATTAAACATGTTTTATCTTGGATTTTTATCTCTTATCTTGATTTCCTGGTGACATCTCAGACAAATTCTTAGGTAGCTTTCCCCAGAGTTATGTTCAATTGTACCAGTCTAGTATAAGTCTTTCTGCGCCCTATAAATATATGACTTCACTCCTCTTCCATTCTCTCCATCAGGAAATCATTGAGGATCTATCTCCCTAACTTGAGCATTTATTTCATAGAAAAAGTAGGGCCTTAATTTTCTTTCGGTCTAAGTAAGGCATTTGTCCTTTTATTCAAAACAGTAGATCAATGTGGGGGCAAAGTGTCTCAACAGCATGATGGGATGGAAGTTGTCTCAGCAATTTGTAAGTGAAAACAAGTTGAGGGTTTCAGCTGCAGGAAGCTAGAGGATTGAGCTAGCAGGACTCTCACAAAGTTTGGTAAAGGCAAATGCAATGTCTTGTTCCTGGGATGTATTAAGTCCAATCTTAAATCTTGGGTACCAAGTGACTAGGAAACAGCTCTGTAGAAAACTACACGGGAGTCACAGCAGTCAGCACTTTGGACATGTGTCAGCAATGCCTTTTGGTGATGAAGATTAATTATATACTGGACTGCATGACCAAGAACACATAAAAGGACTGGAAGGAAATGTTTTTCCACTTGTAATCAGTACTCACTAAGGTGCCTCTGGAGAACTGTATCCAGTCTGGGGCTCTCAATACAATAAAGACATTGAAAAACTGCACCAGTTCCAGAGGAAAATGCTCCAAATGGGTAAAGAGCTGGAGGACATAACAAATGAGAATAAGTTGAGAAGGTCAGATTTATTAAATTTGGAAAAGAGAAAATTAAAATATATTAACATTATTTTCAATAATTTAATGGGAACCGTGAAGAGGCAGAGACAGACTGTACTTGGAGACACTTGGCAGAAAGACAAGAGACTTCAATTAAAGTTCTGATTCAACAAAATGGCAAAAAAATCAATAGAAAGAGTTTTAAACCTTGGGACATTTTGACTGCAGAGGTTGTGCAATCCCCATCCTTGGACACATTCAAAACTCAACAAGGCACTGAGCAACCTGCTCTGACTGTAAGCTGTGGTCTGATTTTGGGCAGGGAACTGGACCAAACGATCTCCATAGGTTCTCTACAATCCAGACTGTGCTGTCCCTCTAGGGACAAACCTGGACACACACACATGCCCTCACACAGACACAAATGAATCATATTACCATGGAATATCTCAAACACACATAAAACTGTGTCAAATTATTATCAGCTGGTTTTATTTAAGATGTGTTAATCTTATTCTAGAAATCATGTCAGTGACATGATAAAGTCATAATACTTAACCTGAGTCTTCTGCCTTTAAAATGGTCACAAAATTTCATCAGAGTATTTCCCAAGGTGCAAAATATGAGAACTCTTGGACCCTGATTGAAATGACCTTGATCCAAAAATGCTTTGTGTCCTGCAGTTAGTGCAAAATAAATATTTATTGCTTCTGTTTCTTATGTAGAGTGGTTTTAAATATAAATTTTATTTACATTTAAATTAAAAACACATAAATGACAATGCAAATAAAAAATAGTGGAGATTTGGGAGTACTTGACAGTATGCAATTAGGATTTTATACCTTGTAGTTTTTCATTTTCATATTAGTCTTATTGTTTGATGCCATATTCTCCTCCAAATTTATTTTCAAATAAAAAAAATTTTAGAATCAAATATTGTTTCTGTAATCTTCATTAAATAATTCTGAGCAGCCCCAGATGGTGATATCTAGATTAGCAAGCAGCTTATCTGCTCCTCAATGGCAGCTTCCAAAGTTTAGAAATTAGGGAAAATGAGGCACTTCTTTTCAAAAGCACAGTTCCTCCACACAAACCAAACCAAACCAAACCAAACCAAACCAAACCAAACCAAACCAAACCAAACCAAACCAAAACAAAACAAAACAAAACAAAACAAAACAAAAACATAACACATAAAAAACCAAATCAAACCAAACCAAAACAAAAAACAAACAAACACCAAAAAACCCCAAACACCAAAAAACTCCCAACAAAGCCAAACAAAAAACCCAAAAAAACCCCAACAAACCTGTTGGAGTCCAGGGTGTTCCCCTGGCTTCCCTGGAAAAGATTATCATCATTGCAGGAAGAATAACAAGTCGCAAAAAATAAGTAGAGTATAAATTAGACTGTTAGAAGGTAGAAATGAAAGTCTGTATATAATTATGATAAGAACTGCAGAACTAAGATGGAGGGATTTTACACGTGGTATGTAATTTCTTCTTTTTCATGTCATCCATCTTTGAGCCAGGGCGGCATTTCTGGATTGGTTTGTCAGAAAACTGGACAATGTAATGTAAGGGTCACAGATTGGAAATTAGCTGTAAACATTAAATTATGTAGTTTATGGTATAAAAGATAAGGCCAGCCTTCTGGGCTGGGAGAGTGCCGCAGACCAGCTTGCAAGACAGATCTCTGTACCTTAGAGAGAAAATTCCTTAGATAAGAAAGAATAAACAACCTTGAAAAGCTCAGAAAATGGCTTCTACGTCTCCCTGGGTGCTCGAGCTGGGAAAAAGGAAAAAACCACGAGCTCGAACCACGACCTGAATGTCCTGTCTGTGGGTGGTCTCAGGCTAGGGGACCCCGCAGACAGCGACACAAACCAACACCCAAACATTTACTTTTGTGGAATTACTGAGAACACCGGCAGTGATACACATTCTTTTGCTGGGCAGAATGGACTTGAATACTTTTCTGGATCACATCCAGTACTGATGATACACATATGTGAGAATAAGAGTTCTGCTCCTGGTCTTCACTTCAATAGATCTGAGGATTTATTTCATTGATGGCTGCTATATTAATACTCAATTTTTTAATGCACACGATCACCTAGAATACAAAATGAATGCAAAATACTACAACCTGTAGGAAATATGGAATCCTGATTTTTGTGCATAAGAAATAATACTTGAAAAATATATTTTCTTTAATGAAAATCTAGAAATAATATTTTAACTGCAAAAGTATTTTCTATCAAAACCCTGTTTAAATAATATTCCAAAAGGAAAAGGCATCCACATCCAGAATTATAATAAGCATTTTAATACATAGTCTTATTGCCTTCATAAAAAACATCCTTATGAACTGCTTTATTTTTGAAGTTATAATTCATTGTATAATAACTAATTTTATTTAAGCATGGCACACTGACTGTCAAAAGGGTGCCTTTTAAAGTAACTTTTTTGAAGTCTATTTTTTATGACAAAAACAGGAGAATTGCTTACCATTGGGGAGGGGGAATGGATACATTTTATTTGTAGTGTTTTACAAGGAAATTATCAGGTCTGATTTTCCCTGGTGTGAGAGAGAATGCATAGTTCAGTATTAAATATCTTGTCTAAGGGGTTTGTTGTTACTTCATTCATAAGTATTTTGTGTCTCAAAAGGTTTAAATAAACAAAATACAGCTTCAAACATGCAGTGAAAAGAATGTTCTCCTCCTAGTTGTACACACAGTTTTTGAGCAGTTGGTCATAAGCAGTTTGACTGCTATAACTCCACTACAGAAACGGAAAGGCTGTGATGGTTGAGGTACAGCATTCAGAGACTCCAAGGGGGTACCCAATCATAACATTGAAACTGGTATGCTCAAACCAGGTCTTAAAGACACAACTGTGCTTTAAGTCCTTACAAGTCTCACATATCTTTATTTATAAGATCTATACCCATGTTACTATGAAGAAGATAAACTGAATTCTTAAGCATAAGTATGCTAAGTCCTCTATAGTTGATTAAATTCTTCCAGAGGGGAAAAGCAAACAAGAAGAATATTGAAAATTTGAACGTCAGAAATCTTCTTCCACTCTTTTTTTTGTGAGTTATAAAGGTGAAGACGAAAAGAAAAAAAATCTGTTCCCTGCCTCCTCAATTGCTTGTTAAAAAACAAGCAGAAACTACATTGTTCTCTGTTCCCCAGCACTTCCTGGACAACCTAAGAAAGTTGGGATTCTGTTGATGCTTGAAAATGTTTTTGGTAGATGCAGTAATTCTGGAGGGCAGTTGTTGGCTGATTTACCATTGTTCACTGAACTGTAAGGCAGCAGTGTTCTTGGCACTGGTCATGTTAGTATAACAAACAGACCCATTTGATGTAGCAGCAGTGAATATTGCATGAAGTTGATCATTAATGGATCTTTTCAGTTCACACTAGCAGAACTGTGACAGAGCTCATATAGTTCAGCTAGGTATTAGACATTTCTCATATCACTTGTCCATCTAATCAGATTAATTTAAAAGACAGAAATTTGAATTTCTGCTTGTATTTTGTAAAGCTCCATTTTTTAATTGAGCAAACACACAACAATGTTACAGATCTGAGTAACTGCAGATTAAATGTACATATTTTATTTGTTTTTCAGTATATATTTCTACCTAAGGAAAGAAAAAAATATTATGAGAGAATCACCTTTCCAGGAAATGCACTCTTGAGTCCACACTGATGTGTAAATATGGAAAAAGATAACTTGAATTGGTATTTTCCTCATATTCGGGAATTAAATTACATATATAATATTGCACTGCAATGGGAAAGATTCTGATAATCTATTTTTTTTTAATATTTAATTTTCTTTAATTTACTTTAATCTTTTTTTTTTTAAAGAAGAAATAAATATTGAAATATTTTTAAATACAACAATCAAAATAAACTACAATTCAATTCTTTTTACATCAGGAATGCCAAAATATTTGAAAGGCTTTATTGGCCTAGGTTCAATAGGAAGATTGAGCTGAGTTTGGATATTAGCCTAGCCTAGTATTTTTTAACTTTCATTAAAAAATAGGAATATAGATTTAAATCACATTTGTTTGAAGAGGCAATTGATCCCAGGCTGCAAGAATCTCTTTATTCCTGCAGCGCAGATACACTGAGACAAAATGCAAGGACTCGGCAGCCTTCTTCTTAAGTCATGATGAAATTGAAGGGGATTTCCTCCTTTTGGATAGGATAGAGTTAATTTTCTTCATAGCAGTTGTACAAAGATGGCTAAGCACCAGCTTTCTGATGGAAAGCAGTGAATTAATTCCTTATTTTGCTCACATTTGCCTTTTTTTTCTTTTTTTTTTTTTTGCTTTGCCTATATAACTGGTTTTATTTCAACTCACGAGTTTTCTCACTTCTTTTTCAATTCTCAATACAACCATTTGAAGGGAAGTGACCAAGCACTTTTGTGGGACTTAGCTGTTACAGAAGAGGCAAAGCGAATACCTTGTTTGACATGCCTGGATGCCTCAGTATCATTATCTAACCCTAGGAATTTGAGAATTTTCAGAAAAAAACATGGAGGTATCTTTATGACTTTGAATCTCCAGCAGTATTTACAGCTGTCTTGAAATAAAGGCATTAAAAGCAACTAAAGTCAGAGTTCTATCTGTCAAATTTCATTCTGCACTGAAGAAGTTGAAGTTAAAATGTATCATTTTCAAGTAATAAAAAAGACAGCTCTGAGAGAAATGTAGCTAACTGCTTCCACTTGCCACCTTATGCATTTTGGTCCCATCAGCTTGGGCTGTACCATCTCTTGGAGTGAGAAGGTGCAGCTGCCTCCAGCTCCTCTCTTTTCTCATATCTACTCATTATCTGTTATCTCCTTTCTCATACCCTGTTCATTATTCATACCACTGCCTCCTAAAATTCTTGCAAACACTTTGTTTCTGTATCCATTATCCTAGGTAGCTACAGGCAGTCTTTGCAAAGACCCCTCCAATGACAGCTAATAACTTGGTTGGAAGGCAAGTGTCTTTGCCTGCTACACAGAACCCTCCATTTGCCTTCTCCATCAGTGTTAGAAACTTTTGCAAAGGCAGCCCTGAAGTGTAAATGTTCTTTGTGAACATTAAAATGTCATTTCAGTGCTTGTCTGGGTATTATTGATTTCATCTAACAAGTAGGTGAAAGTCTCCAGGGACCAGTGCTGTGTAATTGCTGCTGTGACACAGCCAACTAACACTACTCTGGCCAGAAGCTTTTTGATCATAATCAATAAAGAGTTTACTTCTTTCACGCTTAAATGTCCTTCAATAAAATATGATCATGGGTGGCATCAAACTGGCAGGTGATATTATTTCCACTTTGACAGTCAGACCCTCATATCACCTCATTAGGAAGTTTGAAATTTGAAGTGACATGTGCCTGTTTTCCTTTATATCAGCCACATTTTTTTAAATTCAGTAAAAGCTTTGTCTTTTACCCTGCATGTTGCCTGATGTCCTAAATTGATTTAATTTTCAATTTCAGTAAATTCCTTAGCTTTACATTTCCTATTTAGAAAAGAATGGGAGAAATCAGTAAAACAGTAAAAAAAGGGATTTTGACATCTTTTCACAAGAAGTAACAAATGAAAGACTATTTCATGTGTACTACACTGAGTGGTAATGGATATTAAATACAGATATATATTTGGGGAAGTGGAGTAGTAAGAGGGTGCTCATGAAGTAGCCATATTTCATTAGAAATAAAAGATGGAAGATAATGAGATCTCCAAACATTTTTTTCCAAGACAGAGATTGGAGTGAATGTGATATTTATGTGAGAAAAATCAAACCTAATTTTTTCTCTGTAAACTTGTTTCCAGGCATGCTTTTTAAAGGAAGATTATGTTCCTGAAAAAAAGTAGTGAAATGAACCCATAACATCTTGCCTTTCCACTATATATCAAAAATACAGACTGAAAAACAACATGGCGGGACATATGACCAAGCAAATTCTAAGCTTTTGATCTAAAGCACTCATGACAGATTGGCTGATGGACCGTGACCTTTGTCTCTGGATTCAGCCTGGACATATCTAATGTTGAATCCTAAAGTTAGAATTAACTTTAACTCACACTCAGCCCTCACTGGAGACAGTGGAGAATGATGAAAATATATGTTGCTTCAGATACCCATCACTTTTGACTGTCTTAACTGCTAAAGGAGCCCACCTTGACATTTACCCTATTTCAGACAAGGATGGGTGAACCTAGGCTTTTCCACTGCACCAATTGCAAATTTGGCAGTGGTGGGGAGGCATGGCGTCTGTATTTAAGCTTTGAACAGATTATATAAGGGTGCAAAACTAAAAGTAGCAGTGAATTCACTCCTTCCTTCATCACACCTTATTTCTAAAGCTAAAGACTACAGAGAAGATTCAAATCCGCCATGTGACCAGATCTTCCAGGCTACTTCACGGACATGGAGATTAACATGCAAAAGATAGGTACAAGTTACAGCATCACATTTAGAAAAAAAAAAAAATGTTCCTTCCTGCTGCATTGCAACACTGCATGTAGGCTATAAAAGTGAGAAGAAAATTATGTGACTTCTTTTGTAACTTCTTTTTGACACATACGGATAAACTTACAAATCATCTTTTTATCTCTTGATTTTTTACTTAAGGATCATTAGGCATTCTAATTGCACATTTCATTACATGATTCCGCAAGAATTAACACTTCTAAAACCAGAAAAACTTCAACTCTTATAAGAATGACAGTTTTTTAAGACTTGATAGACATCCTTCTAAAATAGTGTACCTCTGAGGATCTGAACAATAGGCTCTTATTTTCAAGTTTGGAACTTCAGTTTTTCCTTCTCTGTGTTTTTTATGACTCAAAGTCTTGCAAGATGCTGGGTTTGTATAAGACTTCAGAAGAAGACAGTATTTAACCTAGCAATAGAATATCACTAATAATCTAATGTCACATTTAATACTGAACTTATTGAATAGTTGGTAGACATTCCTGCAAACAGAGTACCCTACATACAATGCACTTCTTTCTGTTTAAAAAGAACACACAATGAGAAAAGAGAATATGAAAAATTTCTTTGACAAATTCCAAGAGTCTGACACAATTATTAATGTATTTCTTTTATCTATAAAACAATGAAATTACAATTTTAGCATGTCAAGGTTCCAACATTACAGATTCTAATAGCACTTTACTATAACAGAATCAGAGAATACGCTGAGTTGGAAGCAACCCACAAGAAGCATCAAGTCCAACCCCTGGTCCTGCAAAGGACCATCTCCTAGAGTCACACCACGTGCCTAAGGGTGCTGTCCAAATGCTTCTTGAAGTCTGTTAGGCTTGGTGTTGTGACCACATCCCTAGAGAGCCTGTGCTCAACCCCATATGTATAGGTATGCTGAAAGAAATTTATAATATTTAAAACTCAATAAACATCCACAGTGCTTAGAAGGGCTTGATTGCAATTCTTTTCTTTGAATCAGTCCTACCTTCCATCTTGGCCTTTCTTTGCTCAGTATCAGTTACTGGGAGAAATAACTGTATTTTCCCAAAACTCTTCCCAAAAACTCTGGGGAAAGTGACTCATGGAAAGTGATTATGTAATACATAGCCCATTCAAGCTATGTATTACATTCTTCCAAACTAACCCATTCAGCAATGCAATGTTGCTCATAATTGAGTACTATTTAGTGCATCAATTCCATTGGGAATTGCTGATAATTATATCCCAGTATGATTTCCTCAAAGATATCAAACAGACCCTTGATAAACAGCTGAGGAGAAAAATCAGGGGATTAAGTGTAATTATAGCAAAGTGGTTTGCTATTAAAATAATTGAATAAAAAGTAATTGGATTATGTGTGATCTTCAGCAGCTCCTAGAATTTAAACATTAATTAAATTATCATACTTCTCATTAAAAAATGGAGGGGTTGAATACTAGCTACCACTAGTAGCTAGTATTTGACACTACCAAAGCAGTAGAAACCAAATACAAAACATTTGTGCTGTATGTAATTCTCACTGTTACTATTATACAGAAAAAAAGGTCCATTTTGGTAACGCTGAACTTCTTATTTTTCATTTAAATTCTATTTAAGTATTGCTCCCTGATGGAAAAATTCATGATACCTGGCAAAAGAATTCTTCTTGTTAAACAATTAACAATATAACATCCAATAAGTACAACCTGATTACCTAATTTTTTTCTGAAAGTTTTTCAAATGGAAATATGTGTTATTTCTTAATAGAAGTTACAGTAAGTGTGTTAGGCTATGTAGAAAAAATTTTACATCTCCCTGCTTTCCTATATTATTAGACCTTGAACATACTATGTATAAAATACTATTATTTTTAAATGTAAAANCTTTGAACACAAATAAAAATTTATTTGAAGTAAGATAAATATTATTATTAATAATAATAGTAGTAGTAGAAATAGTAATAGTAATAGTAATAGTAATAGTAATAGTAATAGTAATAGTAATAGTAATAGTAATAATAGTAGTGTATGATTAGTTCAAATGAAATAATCCAACACAAATTAAAAAATCTAAAGAGAGATTTAACTTGAACATTCAGAGGAGCAAATATTTTATGTCTATATACCAAGTTGTCCATATGTGTATGGGTACTGAGGGTTGTACACATCATGGTCATTCTTTAGGGGCTCATTATACCTTTATGCCATTCTTTATGGCTACCCCTAAATGCCAAAGTGTGCATGCAGTGGGTCATTCTAAAAGGATCATAACTTCAGAAAGTACTGTCTGCCTTTCATAAAGTCTCAGGCTTTTTTACATTATGGATGCTGGATATTCTGATGTATAATCAATACAGGCAAGGGTAAAAGGTAATATTGTAGATGACACTGTCTAGCACAATGAGACAGGGCCATTGAGGTACTGTTGGAAAAGAAGAATGAAAGATATAGCACGTTCAAAATGTACATGTTGTGACCTCTGTATCTGTGAAAGTCTCTAACGATATAATGAACTGTGTTGGCTGAAACAGTAAACAAAAATTGATGGAAGGTTAGACATAACTGGGAGTGGAGGCAATCAAGATTTTTGTATTAAATTTATTTTCATTGTCTCTGCCTTATTCTGAGCAGAAAATGCTCTGTGAGGTGGACTCCTGGTGTTTTAACTGGAAGTGAGGCCACTGAACCCAATAGCTTTCAACAGGAGTCAGCTGCCTACCACTAAAAATAATTTTTATTAGTCTAAAAGAAAACCTACTATATTCAATGCACTCAGGCTCATATTCCAAGCTCCTGTGAAGAGATAGCCAGTCCACCATGAATCTGTCAACATTTCCATCACATCTATCAGGTGGTATCAAAAAATAATTAAATTTAAAATGTCATTTTAGGTTATATAAAGAATACAAATATTTAATTCCCTTTATCATTAATTTGCCTTACTTGATCGATATTTCTTCTTTTAATATCTCTTTGGCAATTTCAGCACTGTAAGCCCAATATTCAGAACTCATCATCAGGATGAAAGAATCATCTACAGTAGTAGTCCTGAACTCGGGGGTAGGGCACACCAAGCATGCATGCTGAGCTTCCTAAGCATGATGTGGTGTTCTAACAAGGTTAAACTGCCTAAAGGGTTAGCCTGAATTATTCATACTCTTAAATGCATTGCATAAAACATTTTACAGGTTAAAGTCTATATGAACACTGCTACCTCTGCATTATCTCCACAAGTCGCTTCAAGTCCACCCGCCTCCTTCTAACACTTTGTTATAGGCTCTTGATACCTGAGTGTTACTGACAGATAACACTGTAAGTGTGGAAGTGGAGGGACTCTGTAACTTGAGAACTATCAAAACCTTCATAAAAAATAGGTCATATAAAATATAGTCGAGATAACAAATAGTGATTAAAATCAAGTAAGACCCTAATAATAAGAAACTGAGATGACTACATGCAATCAGTTCTGAGAAATGGAGCAGTTAAACTGATTTAAGAATCAATCAAGTTTACTACATAGATACAAGAGATGAGATTTCTCATTGCATGATATATAGAAAGCTCATTTTATAGAAGTAGATGTTTCAAACTAAAGTAAAAAAAAAAGGGGTTACTTTTCTTGCATCATTTACCTGTTGTTTCTGGTCACATAATTGAGGAGGGGGGTCAATTTGGGCATTTTCTCTAGAGTCAAATTTGTCTAATATTTCTAACATGGTCAATAAGATTTCAAAGTTTGTGCCATACTCATATAGAACTGCATCTAATGAAACCCTCAAACTTTCAAAAGCCCATTAAATCAAACTTTTAGGCAGAGCTTCTAAGAATGTCACAACAGTCCAACCGAGATGTTATAAAAAAAATGCACTCAGGGTGTCTCAGAGACCAGAAGTTAGAATTAAGTATTACTTTGAAGATCAATTCCGGGATGAACCAAGAATAAAAAACCATATCTGGATAACATTAAAATCTTACAGGTGTCAGACATCATTTATCAAAGTAATTTCCACAAGTAGGTACAGTTGCAAACTTTCTAGAGACTTGTGGAAATTTAACTGAGTTCAACCCTTGAAAACTTTTTTTGTTGGCTTTGTTTTGATGTTTATTAAACAAATCTTCAAATATCATCTCATTCTGTTAAAATTGCGATGCAGGACATTTGATATCTAACCAACAATGATGATAATATTTAACTTTTAAAACATTTTTTCACTAACCTCTACAATAGTCTGTCTATATGCTTGGGAGGTTAAAACACATAGAAAGATTATATATTTAGCCAGTATTAGAAAGTGATTGTTAACAACATTAAATATTGTTGTACACCAGTTGTCAACTTCCATTTGGAAATATTTTTTGTTTAGAAGACTGTAATTTGTTTTATCAAGAATAACAAGTGAACTTTTCTATATTGCTCTGGAATTATAATACATAACAATATAACAGTTCTAAAAGACATCTGAAAATGGGTTATATTAGGAAATGAACAAGCAACTGCAATAGATAATTCTGAATTCCTAACTATATGTTCTTCATGATCAACTATAAATATTTATATAATTTGCATTACTTTATTTAATTTATCAAATATTTTGATAATATAGATAAACTGGCTTTGAGAACTGTGACCTTGCTGAGCTTATAGCAACCTTTACATCTGAGTTAGCACCTCTTGAAAAATGGCATTATAATGAAACTGCTGACACAACCTTTACTATAGCAATGCTACCGTAAGGAAATTTATAACAGGCAATCAAGTCCCTGGTATATCTCAGGTACTGCCATCTCTTGATGGATTTCTTGGTACCAAAGTCATCAAGAGTGACAGTTAAGATGTTTATTTTATTGTAATAGGTTATCAAAACAATGCTGGAAAGAACAATGAAGCAATCTAATTTTTAGTATATTTTTGTTGTTTCTTTGGGAAATACAAAATTATATCATTCTTCTTTAAAAGAAAAGATAAGAATTTAACAAAGGAATGGTGATCCTTGAAGACTTCAATTATCATTACCTCTTATTTCCACCAAATGTATCATGGCCTAACATACCAAACTACCAGTAGGATCTTTGAAAAATAAAAATGAAAGACATATATAATGCTGGATTTTGGCTTAAAAGGAAATAAGTACCAGTGCAAAAAGGAGGAAAATGTTAATCATATGGTGCTAGCTAAACATGTCAATTATTTCACAAACCAATATTTGGCATTGCAGGATCAGCACTTATGCAAGGATTGTGTTGTACTTGTTGATGATCTCTGAATACATGTCCTTCAGGCACATCCTTGTCACAGATATTCAGGTTTAATAATCTGAAGACACTGCTGAATTTCATATATTGTCCACAAAGGTCCATAAAATTCTACCTCATGTTTTACTTCTTTGCTTTTATAATAGATCCCCACGAGCTGTAGTGAAGAAACAGTCTTGCATTTTCTGAAATGCTTCATCTGTCACATACTCTGTGGTTTTGTATAAGGATACAGCTTTTAATCTAGTTATGTTGGATGTTTTGGGTGTAATGTGACAGTGTCTGCCCCATGAAGCTGCCAAGTATCAAGTAACTGTCATATAATTTATGAACTAAATCAGCATACTTCCATTTCTCATTACACAAACCTTATCAAATTCCTAACCCTGAAGCAGATCCTGAGGGAAAAACAAAACAAGAACTGCATAAATGCAAGAAAGCATAGAAGATAATTGTAGGCAACTAGCATGGTTATTTTTTTGTCTTTGATAAATCAATTTATACAAAGTTGAAAGCCATCATATTAGCAAATGATATACATTCACCATGCCTAGAAGATAAGAAAACAATAAGAATATCAATTCAAGGGAAA
Organism: Bombycilla garrulus; assembly: GCA_013400315.1. NCBI lineage: Eukaryota > Metazoa > Chordata > Aves > Passeriformes > Bombycillidae > Bombycilla > Bombycilla garrulus. The sequence goes on from VXBU01001470.1 coordinate 144,563, forward strand.
TAAAAATTTAAAAAGTAAAAACATTTTCTCAAAAATATTTGAGACAAGATACATCATGTGAAATAGAGAACTGGCAAATATAGAGGTAAAAAATCTAAAGCTTTGCCCTTTAGTATTCTGCCTGTTTAAAGATGAGATAAAGTGACTTTTTCAACTAATGTATTTCAAGATGTTGCTGAGACATCGCTTCAAAGATAAAAGTTCAATAAGTAAAAGCAAGTTTTGTAACTGAAGAAACAACATTCAGAAAATGAGACTTCCTCTTGTTTGTCACCATGGTGAATACTTAAGTTCATAGCTGGGAGAAACACTGCAGTAGGTAAGTGTTATATTTGGGCTTTTGCAGTCCCTAGGCACATGTCAGTATTCCCAGGCACGAAGAAAGAAAAGATAGAGGCCATCTCTGATCCAGAAATAATTTACAAAATGTTAGTTTACTAGAAACTCATGCACTAATAGTTTCTAGATGGTCATGTGGGGACCCATTCTGTTTCAGCTCAGAGAATGAATAGCTCTAGCTAGCAAGCTTCACACCCTATAGACATCCAGGGAGAGGGTGATTGACCTTGCGTGATTTGCCATTCACAGCCTTTTCTACAAGACTGAAGAACAGATGACATTCTCTGTCCACAGAAGAGTTGAATGTGTGATGGTGAGAACAAGAGCACTGACTCTCCTTCCCACAGACGGAGCTGATAAGGCTTCTGTAGACTGAAACACAGTCTATGAAAGCAGCTCAGTTCTATCATCTGTTTCAGAAAAAGATAACTCATGGAGATGGAGGGTGGTTTTTTTTTTGGTTGTTTGGTTTTTTTTTGGGGGGGAGGGTGGTATTTTTGCTTGGTTTATTTATTTATTTGTTTTTAATGTTTTCTCCTGCTCTATGTAGAGGAAAAAGCACCTTGAGTACAAATAATGAGAACAGGTAAGTAATCAAGCCACTACTGATAGTGGGATTAGATAAGCAGTTATCCATTTGAAATTATTCTGCTGATGACATTGGTTGAAGATTATCTAAGAGTTTGCAAGGAAAAAATCTTTTATGTCTAGGATTAAGTGATTCTTGATCTATAGCACTACAAATAGAAGCACAACTGCAATCTTATTTCTGAGTCTTTGTCATTATTACAAACCTGTCTGTCCTGTTTCATTCCCCTTTAAAAGATTTGAGAATGTAACAGTAACAGTAAGAACATTTCTAAAGTTCTGAATTGGGTGGAAGCTTGAAGTAATTTGACTTTATTCCTCATTTAGCAAACACTCTTTTGCAACAAAATATTGGCTTTATGAAAGAGGCCCTGACATTTAATGTGGATTTAGTCATTATTGCATATATATGAAAATCTCTTTCTAGTTTTTGATTAGTCCAAGTTTTCATGGACCCTAACATGGACAAACAGAGAGGAAGGTGCTGTCAAGTGAGTAAGAGTAACTCAAGAGATTTCTGAATGCCCACGCTTACTTTTTCTCTCTACCTCCTCAGATATATTGACCTGAGGCATTAGAACCAGCACATATTTTGTCTGCAGAGATGGGTTGCAACCATTTTCAAGACCTTTTCAAGGATGTGGCAGGATAAGAAAAAAAAATTTTCCAAAGCTGTACTTCCTTATCAAAGCCTTTAAATTATGCTCATTCATAAGGTTTTTCTGATATAGATGGTGTTAAATTAAATGTATTCTAACCTCTAACTCCTTTCAGTGTTCTCAGGATGCTCTAAAAAGGTGACTGTGTTAGCAGTCTGACTGAAAACACACAGAAAAAATAGTTTGGAAACTCTATAAACAATATATTTCATATTGTTGGATCTAATGTTGCAGAAGGATTTGTCTACTAAGTCCTGGCAGAACTGATATAACATCTGGAAAACTGTAAAATGCAACATATCAGCTGGTCACATGCACACAGATTGTAAATAATTATGATAACTACTTTTCCTTCTAGAGCCGTGTTCATTTCTGCCTCAGGATTATTAGAACTATCAACAAACAGGGACTGAAACACCTCCACAAAATGTGAAGAAAAGAAATCCCACTGTTGGAAGTAGGTTTAACTAATAGCTCAGGTAGAAAAGTATGGTTAGCTGTACATGCACAAGTTTGTTTGGATTTCAGAAACAAATTTCATCCCAGTAGAAATGTTTCAGTGAAATAATAACCAGCACGACTCTGTAGGGTCTTTTCAGTGCCTTTGACAAGGTGGCAAGATTGATAACAACTCATTTCACCCTGAAGTTCCCTGCCTGTAATTCCTTTCAGGCACCTCAGGGGAACTGTAGGGCTTCTATTTGAAGGTGTATCCAGTGGCAGTTCTTTTAGATAAAGATATGAGGTCTTCACCAGCAGACATGATGGCAATATTTAAGTACGTTTTGAATATTTTTTTCTCAGATATAAGGAAGATATTGTTATGATAAAATCTATAGCCATTTGTCCCAAGTTTTGAATAAATTTTGCTGATCATCTAATAGCACATTCCGTCCTTCTAGAACTCAGCTAAATCTTGGTCATATTTTATTTCAGAAATAATCTTTTACATGAGCCAGGGGTAGACACTATAAGTTATGTTTTGTCTCAATCAACACAATCAATTTACAAGACTTTTACAACTCAAATTCTGCTTCCAACTCTTCTTTAATTGTGAATCAATGCTTCCTACCAAGACACAGGGTTTGACGCAAGCTTTATTTCCAACAACATATCCCTTGATCATTCAGTCTCATGACCTGACATTGCCATTAGGCCATCACCCTTTTTCTGAAGGTCCCCTTTCAACCCAGGTTATTCAATGTATTGACACCACCCTTCACCCTTGGAATCACTTGCAAATTCCAGGGCTTACATTTCTGAGTAAGTTACTGCAGCTAAACTTTGTCTGATATGCAGTAACTATTCATCTGTACATATTTTGCATGCATCCATGCAAGTTAAGGCATTTAAGAAGCAGTACTAGTAATGTTGTTTTATCCATTGTTGTCGTTAAATTGAGACACTTTTCTCCCCATTGTTAGGAATATAAAACTGTATACATATATGTTCATTTGATGTATGATACATTTTTTAGCATAAAAAATGAGTCAAGATTTTATCTTTTATTAATTTATCTGAATCAAGTACATAATGACCTTACCAATCTCATTTAAATGGTATCCTGGATCTCTCCTACAGACTCTAGTTAATATTTTGAATCCTCAAGAAGTCTCTTGCCATTTTCATTTTGATGGCCACAACTGGGATCTAACATTTTCTGTTGTGGCACCTGTCTGTTGATTGTCTGAACTAGATCTAAAGAAGTAATTATCAAAACCAACATCAGGACTTACAGAAACATGAGATCAAGGATTCCTGTGTCATGGATAATATGATGATAATTCATGACTAATCTGGCTTCTGACCTACTATTGTTTATTCCTGTCTGCTACTTACAGCTTCCCAATTATACAGACTTATTTGTTAACCCCCCCATCTTTCTGCCAAAAAAAAAATTGCAGACTTGTAGAAAAATAAAGTCATTCTTTTTAACTCTTCCCACTCCTCTACTCTCATTAGCATTGTTATCACTTTTGCTGTGCTATACTAAAGAGGTTCCTGCTGTGTCTCTGACAAGAAATGCAGTGCTGCATTAAATAATGAAATTTTACATTAAATCATTTAATGCATGGCTTCAGTGTGCTATTTTGATTATGTGTATCAGAGGTTAAAATACAGATGAAAAATACAAAATACACTGTACTAGATAACATAGAAGTTTTTGCTTTCCATCTGACTGTGCATGAAACCATGATTTATGGGCAAGAAACCTATGCAAGGTAAATAATATCCATTTGAGAAGGGTCTGTCTTACATAGTTTCAAATCTTAAATCTTAATATCTTAAAATATGATGTTTACATCTTTATTTATAAGAAGCATTAAAATAACCATTCCATACTTTTTCCTCTATATGAATATGTGGCATTGCTAAAAACAGTTGCACTGTTAAGACAATGGAGAATTGTGGTATAAACCCCATTTAAATCTCTCATGACCCTTCTTGCAAGAGTAGAAAAAAAATCTTTTCCTTTTAGGCAGGAGAGTCCCCAGATCTGCTTACACCTAAGACATTTCAGCCCTATGACATAGCATGGCATGCAGGGTAAGGCTTTTTTTTCTCTTGTCTCTGAATTTCTGGAAAGCAGATTACATTCTGCTTTTTTGCTCAAGTTACAAATGAAAAATTAGAAAAAATTTTAAAAATTACATTTTAAAACATTGATAATTAAGTCTAATTTTCAATATAGTATGCCTCTTAATTCTGTCTCCATTTGAAAATTATTTAATAGGGCACTGCTTAACAAGGTGTGCAATAATTCTCTGCTTTGCTCCTGGGCTACATGTGCATTTTTTACATTCATCTCACTAACTAGAGAACTCCATTCACATAACTGTATTTACAGAGGAAAAAAGTCCTTAGTGTTAATTAAATTTGCCACTTCTTGAGACTATTAATTATCTTGTGACCCACTTTGTGAGTATCTGATGGAGTTCATTGGTTTCCAAAAATAACAAACATGCTATGCCTTGTGAGATTGGAATGATGCATAAAATGTCATGACACAAGTTGTCCTCTGTCATCTTATAATCAGAAGTATTTATGTGAAATATATTGTCTGAAAAATCAATAAAAACCTTTTATTATCCCAAGAATGTCATTAGGTGTCATTACCATTGTTATCTGGACATAGGGTCAGCATTAGCTTTCCATGTCTGGCAGCAGCTCTTTTGTTAGACACTTTTTTTTTTCAAATGCAATGATTAGGACACTGTTCTAGGCAAAATTTATTAATTTTACGTGTTTCCGAAGTTCTGTCTGGGCAGATAGTCCTGGGGTTGGGTTCAAAAAGGTTTTTTTTTGATTAACAGGAATAAAGCAACGGCACAAATGGAAGAGCAGAAACAACCAAGGAAATCTTCATGCCATACCTGTAATTATTACCTTGATTTGTATAGACTGTGGATAGATCTGAATATAAAAATATTTTAAAAAGTAAATCTCACAGTGTTGGTCATGAAAAAATTCAATTCATTTTGTTATCTTAAAGCAGATTGTAGCTGTATTTCCAAAAGAGCAACCTGTTTTAAGATCTTAACTTCAAGCAAACCTGCAACTAACAGTTTATCCATTGAAACAAAGATTTGCTTCTCAATCTTAGAGCTATAAATTGCATGCTGATTTTAGAGAGTATCTTCACATCTCTAGGACTTTAGGCTTAGCCCATAACATTCCTTATGAACACTTTAGAGGGCAGGAGCCAAGAGGTGTTACAGAATGGTCATGGATGTACTGAAGATCAATGCGGAATAATTTAGTGATGGAAACAATCATTGGTATCCTTTGGTACTCACTCAGGTCTTTTTGGTCTTCTATTTTTAAAGAGGCACAAGAGACACATAGCTGTGTTGTGCTCTCCATATCCATTTCTTCACATGCTTGCCAACATTATCTTATGGAGATATTAGGAGATAATAGTCTGTTTTTTGCTACAAGAGAGCCTTGCTAATCCAGAGAACAGAAAATATTTAGAATTAAAAAAAAAAAAAATTCGAGCAGTGGCTGGGCAGTGGCTTTTCTACCTGGCAGAGTTCACATTTTACAGAGAATCTTACAAAAATTAGTAAAGAAAATTATTTTACAAATTTGTGCTCTTGCCTTCTTGCATTCTTCATTTCACTTGCTTCTTTTTAGAGGGCTTTTATCCCTTCGAGGTAATATCAGAATATACAATAAAATTATAATCAGCATATTTAAAGACATGGCTGTTGCACTGTGGCAGAAAGAATGAAGCTTGTACAAGTCCATGAGTAGCAGCTGACCATGGGTGCAAAAGTTGTTTTCTGAAAGATCTTATACTTCTTATTCACCTTTCAGAATGACACTATCTCATCTCAGAAAGCTTATTCAAGCTGCTAAAGAGTGTGATGCTCTTCAGATTTTAGGTCAGATGTGCTGACATCCCCTGGCATGCTACCCAAAAAAGCTTCTTAGGTATTTGGCATCAGATTAACAAGTTACTCTAGTATATGTCATCAAAATAATTCCCCTGCAACCACTAGAAAAATTAGTCTAAGAAGCTTGAACAGAGAGTCATGGTACTGTATCTTAAATTCAAATTAATGCTCTGTATCTGAAAAATGAAAAGGGCCCTAGTAGCAATATTTCACATAACACTATGCCTATCATTGCATATAGCAATAGAGATTTTCAAGACAATTTATGTGAGTCATAAAATTATTTCATTTCATTCTTTCATTTTTTAGTAAGCATCTAGACATGACAAAAGCAAGCTATTATTTCAATAACTAGGAAATATTTTATGAGAAAAATGGGAATTATTCAAGATTCTTTTCATATAGATGTGTTCACATGAAATTATGTAGATCTATACCTTTCTACTTTTTCTATAACCAAAGTCTTATAGCAGGTGTAATTCACCATTGCATTATGACTGTTCATAGTATTGCAACATTTTGTACACCAGTGTGTGACCTATGTTCAGTCAGTGTCAAATCAGTGTCAAATCTGGTCTATCAGAGAAAATCTTCTTTAGGAATATGTATCATTATACAGACAAGGCTCTTGTATTCATTTTTAGTGACTAAGATATCCTTGCATACATTGTGTGTATCCTGAAGCAGCTTGCAATATATGAGACAGACTAGGTCCTAGATGTCATTTAATGTAAAATATGCAGATATTTCTGTATTGATTTTTACAAGCTGTAGAGTCACTAAAAAAAACCAAACCAATAAAAAAAAATACTGAAAAGAGTAATCAGCTAGCAGACTTTGCAACAGAGCAGCAAGGAATTATTAATTTTTGTTCTTCAGATAGGAAATTTATCTGTAAATTAAGCTGAAAAGTTGCTTCACTAAGTTTCTTGGGACACTGCAACTTCTCTGGGGAATGTGGGGGCTGAGTGGCCTCCCCACCAAAATACCTAATGGCTCAAAGCAAACCAATATCCTTTGATGTTCCTTCAAGCTCTACTGTCCTTTCTCAACTTTCTGTATGCAAAAATGGAAGCTAAGCCTCTCCAAAGTCACAGAGAATGGTTGAATAGTGTGACAACAGCAAACTCTTCCTTATACAGCAGTGCTTTAAAGCCATCCTTAACAAAATAAAATTAAACATCAAGTAAGTTTTCATATAAAGTAAAACCAGTAACAGAATAATTTTGGAAGTTTTCCCCACATAAAACCTTTCCTTTATTGCTCTGTCTAGCCACTCATGCAAAAGAAAAGGGATGTAAGCCATTTTTTCCCAGACCGTAGTACTCTTTACATCTAAACAGACAGAAAGTGCACAAACCCTTGCTTTGCTTGGCAAAGTAGAAGAGAAAGAAGTATGATTGCAGCCAGCCTCTGTGTGGATATTGCTAGCAAATTGTGAACAACAAATTGAACAGGCACAAAGATTGCTCACACTGCTGAATGACTGATCAAAGCAAGGCTGAAGTCCACTGGAGGAATGAAAAAAGGCCCTGTGGATTTTGTGTAGATTCCCTACAAAGACATTATGGGCCTCTTGGCTCTAAACAAAGAATTCCAAAAATCCAAACACATTGTCATTCCTTAGAATTAAGTACACCAACAATAATGAGTTGCTTTGCCTCATGGATCTATAAATATTTTCAATAAAAATAGTAGTATTTTCAGATGTGCTGCTTTATGGTGCTTATAATGTACCTAATATGTCCTGTGTACTATCTCTGCAATTTTGATGGGAGCACAAGTCAAGAAATGTGAAAAGTAGGTATTCTATTTATGGTATATTTCTGCTTCCAACAAATTGCTATTTTATGTCTACTCAGGAAATAATATTTGCCACCATTTCAATATGATGTTAAGAAGATATTTTTCCTTTTAACCTTTCCACATTCATCACTAGGTTTGGTTATTGCTGGAGGTTTTTCCCCTTTTTTTAAGTCTATATCAAACAAAAATCATATCTAGTGCTGGTGATTAATGATGAGACACTTTATAGTGAAGCCTCTGGAAAGCAGGAAATTGCATCAACATGCAGAATTATCTGTCACCAGATGATAAAATTTAAGTGTAAGAAGCTTCTTGTCAAACACAATCGACAGAACAAGTGATAGGTTAATCTTCTTAGCAGTAAAAGTAAGCTATAAACCACTGCCTTCTCTTACAATATAAAAGCCTCTCCTTTTAAACACTGTGATGAAGTGCAGTAAAACAAAATAAAAAATGGTAGTGGGAGAACCAGTAATGTTTCTTCTTCACTCAGAACACATTGAACTGTGTTAATATTTTTAGTGTTCACTTCCTGTCAGGGTCAATTTAGTTTTGTTGTTTTTGTGAAAAGGTAACGTAGACAAAAATAAATCGAGAAATTGAGCCCCTTTCATGATTTCTTTAAGCTTACTGATGTTTCAAAATCTGTCTTTAATTCTTACACCTGTTAGCAGCTTTGGCAATAATTACTTGGTAAATTTTTCATTTAGGCTATTTAAATGTTTCTCTCCTTCTTCTGGATGGTCTAAAATATATTATCTTCCAATGGAAAAGTGCATAATACACTGAAATATGAGTTTAGAAAAGAATTGGATTTTTAGTGTTTAAGAAGCACCTATTTTCCATTCATTTCCATTCTGAAATGTAAGCAATGCTTTTCTTCAGTTCTTCAGAAAAAAAAAAATCCCCCAGTATTTTATTAGGCCAAATAGTTCACTTGAAACTCAGAATAACCCTTCTTGGATTACTTGCATTACTTCTTGCATTGCTACTTATAACATGTAATA
>VXBU01001470.1:159673-172575 GCA_013400315.1 Bombycilla garrulus
GAAATGTTCTGTGTGTGTGTACGTTTGTGTGCGTGTGTAAGTTTATCCAGTCACTACAATCAGTAGCTGGTTACTGCTTCTACAAATCTTCAGCTGCAATTCCTTATTCACCTAACCTCGGCATACGGTAACTATTGCAAATATAAAAATGAAGACTAATAAGCAAGAGGCTCTTAAGGAAGTCAAAAGGCATCACATGCACTGTCAATAAACTGCTTTTTACTTATCAGCCAGTCTAAGGGGGTGATAGAGCTGAAAGGGTTTCAGAAAGAAGAAGCATGAATAAGTGTATGGGCACAAAAAAAAAAGAAAAAACAAAACATATGGTGGAGAAGTGAAAGCAAATCCAGTTTAAAATAACACCCAAAGAAAACAGACAGCTGAGGAAAAGAAAGAAAAACATAAATGCAATATTCAGGAAAAAAAAAACTCTCTAAAGGGAAAGATATTTGTATGCTCGATTTTTTTTTTTAAAAATCAGGTTCAAGGCTGCCTGCCCTTTTCAAAAGGTTATTGCAGATACGGTGTGCCAAGTCTCTACTGAATGTTGCGCAAACTAGTGATGCAATTATGCTGAGTTACAAACTGGTCAGACTAGGAAACCACTTATATCTGTGAGCTGGGATGAGGGTCTAAATAAGACAAATAGACACTACGAAAACACCTATTGAGGAATGGCTGTGAAACATTATTGTCTTTACAAATATTAAAAAAGGAGGCAGGAATACTTCAAAATATATCATTTCAAATTGTCCCTACATGATTTGCAAATAGCAGCATTGTTTTACATAAGTTGACAAAGAAAATTAATGCTTAAAATTTTTGTATTTGATGTTTAACACATATTTAGAGGGGGAAAAAATATACAAATGGAGAAAAGAAATAGAGGAAAATGTAAGGAAGTTACCAAAGTCCAAATATAGAGTGAAATTTTAGAACATAGGTCTATGACATTTCCAGCTTTGTGGGACATGACTAAAATATAGCAACAAATAATATATATTTTCTACACATAAAATAATCTGCCGTCTTTCTTCACTTTATTTTACAGTCATGGGGTACACTCTGTCTTTAAGTTCAGAAAATTTGTTTTGTCTAGTTATGATTGCTACAAGAGCAAAAAGACTTTGAAAGTCACGGTCAGTGACCATAAAGGCTGAAAGGTTCAAATGCTCATATTTATTTGCCTTTTCTTTTGGCCAGGCAGTAGTAGCAGTGCTGATGATAAAAGCTGGTATATCTAGTCTTGTTAGAGAGATTCTTCTTTTCTTGAAATAGGAACTTTCCAGGCACTGGTACTTCAGAAGCCAACCAACATCTGTTAGCAGATAGCACTGGGATGCTGCGGGCTAGGTAAAATCAGAGTGATGACTCCTATGGTCAGCTATTAATGACTTTTTCCCTGAGTTCTTGTTCTGGCTAGTATTTACTACTTTGCTCTGTCTTCTCTGGCCTTTTGTATGTTACACTGCATCAGTGAACAAAAAAAGAGTTTGAATTGCAGAACACTACTTTTGATCTGACAAATTTCTCTAAAATTTCTTTAGGAATCTGTGAAAATCCTTTTCCTAATAAGCCTGCCAACCACACAAAGAATGTCTTGATGTTGGACTAGAGGTAATATATGAAAACTAAACTCCATAGGAAAGCAAAGAACTTAATTATTTTTTCCTTTGCTTTTAATAAGCAAACACTCAGGAAAAATAAAAAGTGTAGAGATATTAGTACTCCCCTAGCAATGAAGTAACACAGTTAGTTTGTGCTTGAATGTTACAGAACACCTTCTGAAATTACTACAGGTCTGTATATTAAAGGTGGACTGTCATTAAAAGTGGCTCTTCATTTTATCTGCTTCTACCCATACATAGATGTTCAGTCTAATCTTGTTATCTAAGCAATTTGCAGAGTCAGTAGAAGTTAAACACAAAGGAGAAGTCCTGTGTAGGTGCCTAAAATACAGTGGAGATAAATTAAAAACTAGAGATGCCTCACTTCTTTGAATGACAAAAGCAAAAATAAATTAAATGGCTTGACCAGATGCCAAATCTTGGACAACTAAAGTGAAGCTCACACTGAATACCTACACTAAACAGGAAAAATTAAGTTGAAAAATCAATGTTTCTATGACCAAATTTGCTTCAATTTAGTGATAATTTTTCCCTCTTCTGCACCCCTTAAAAGATGAGAATAATCACTTTTGATATACCATGCACCTTACGTTTCAACCATTGCTTCTTGTAACAACAATAGGTTTACATTGGGAATATGTTTTGAGAATTATCTTTCTTTTTTAACTGAAAAAGTTGGATTCTGCCTTAGCCATTTGTTACTCACTGATCTTATTCATACATTAGGCTGGACTTTGCAAAAGCCCAACACTGCAGTTCAGAACTGCAGAGATAAGTCTGGAGTCTTTGAAGATTTAAAGACTCTTTAAAAATATGGTCTGGTGACTCCTTTCCAGAGCCCACTGGGGTCACTGCAAATTTTTGCATGTATTTCAAAAGCCTCTGGATCAAATCACACCCACTCCACCTCTCTCATATACATAACTATGCTTATTTCAAAAAAAGTTAGTAATATCAGATCTGAAGGAAAATTTAAATTGACTACACGGAGATACTAATGTCCTCAGACTTCCTGCTTAAACCGAGAATATATGAGCTCCATCATGTTTCTATACTGAAACTGGCTTTGTTATTCCATGGTAGAAAAAAATGTACATTTAACATTCTGCAGATGTCTATGCAATGCTTATCTGCAGCCAGAATGAATAATTCTAAAAGGCTGATGTTTGAACACATACTATGGCACAGCAGAATTAAAGGTGAAAGTTCAAGTGCTGCAATTTCAAACTATTGATCAATGGTAATTTTTGGCACCCCGGGTTAGTGATGCCAGCATGCGGCAAGCAAGCAAACCACGAAGGTCAAGTATGAATCATCAGTACAAACGTAACTCACCTTCTTCAGTTTTCTTAGATTTAAAAAAAAAATTTGCTGTTAGGTAGTCTTTCTCTTGCATGCTTCTGTGCACCACAGCAAGGCATATCTTGTAGACCAGGTCTTCTGAGCACATCAAGTTAGAGAGAATGTTGAGAAAAAAAGCTGCTTGTCTGTTTTTACTGATTTGTCGGATAACCCCAAAAAATAATTTACATGTTACCACTACATCTTATTACATCAGGGACGATTCAAATTTTCTGCCATATATCTTTACCCTTTAAAAATTTTCATAAAAATATCCCTTTATTCCAAAGGATTTTTTGATTTTTACACTAGAAGTTATAGAAAGAACAGCCTGTTTCATAATCTGGATACTTACCAGACCTTGCTTAACTAAACATAATTTGGTTAATACTGAACAAGGATATTAAGTCTGTTATACTGAATGGTGCTGCTATGCAATTATTACTCAGCACTGATTTATTCACTAGCATGACATTTAGGAACACTCCTTTCTGCAAATTCCTGTCCTTTTGAACAGCATATAAGATCTGGGTTGAGCTCATTGGTAAGAATTTCAAGCACAATTTTATTGTTTCCAAATATTAGGAGGGAAAAAATATTTTACTTTCCTACAGTACCTCTGTAGCGTTATTACAAGTACTAGTTTTATTCACTTTTTACTCTAATGATCTATATATAAAATAAGACAGTTGCTGATCTGTATGAAAAAAAACAGGTACACCATTCATTTTGTAGGAACATAGCCTGTAATAAAGTAGTGTCAAAGCTATTAATGGGCCATAAGCTTTGTACTTAATTTACACAGTTCCAGGACTGTGACTTGCCAGACTTTCTCTGCCTACAACTTTGTTTAATTTGGTTTACCTGTAACTGTAGTTTCTCTGAATAAGCAGGCGTCTATGGCTCATTTATTTTACTTTTATCTTTGTATTGTAGAATTGTAGAACCATGATATAATTGTTATGCACATAGCAGTAGCAAGCAGTTATTTAATGTCTGTTTATGACTCTCACATGGTATTCTATGTAGAGAAATACAGACCTGGATATCAGGCGACTTAAGAAAAGGAGACACAGGGTGGAGCACTGAGAAATGCAGACACAAGATGGCAAGAGATGGGCACAGTCTGGCCCCAGAGGCCAAAGAATTATAAAGAATTCGGCCCTGGTCAGTTAAAGAAATGCAGACCTGGAACAGCTCAGAATTGCATTTAGGAGTTACAAGGGGAACACGAGACTGATGTCAAACATACTGGAAGTCACTGCTCATGGCAAATCTGGGTTTAACCTGGAGCTTCAGATTAAAGAAAGAGTAATGTGTGAAAATGTGCAGGCAAACACAGAAAAATGATCCGTAGTGAATCCTAGAGTCAGGAAGGAACCATCAACAAGAACATCACGTTCTTCCTGCTGATAAAAGACTCTGGATGCCAGTGACTCACTTTAAAATCCCACAGATAGAATTAAACCTCCAACCATGCAGCCCAGAGAAGAAGGGTGAGCTCATCAGGAAAAGATGCAAAAACTAAATGCATGTATAACAGTTTGAAGTACATTGTTAGTCTTTCTTTATTGAATAACATTTCAATGCGGAATAAGAATGATTAAATTCCAAAGATTTCCATTATATGATTAAAATTTTTTTGTTCCTTAAATATACATCAGGTGTGCTGCCTTTTCCTTTCCTCCTTATGTGGAGCATAAAAGATTGTGGCTAAACAATGCCATGATTAAAGCTGAACATATTACCTTACAACTTAGACATAGGACATATGTACATCAGTTATACAATTTGTTTTCTAGGAAGTTCATGTCACCTTGGCATATCTTTCTTCTAAAGCTTGATGATTGTAAAACCAGTGAAAAAATGATAAAATTATCACTGAGATGTTTCTGTCACAACATAAACATCCAAATATAATACAAAAGGAAAAATACCTTTAAACATGTATTGAGGGGCTTTATTTCAGAGTTACAAATGAAAATGCAAAGTTTTCCTTTTATCTAAACAAGAAACATATATAGCTGATAATTACAAAGTAACAGAAGTGAGTTTAATATGTGTCTAAGAGAATTTTCAGCTGCAATTTATATTTCAAATCCCCTCTGAAAATTTTAGGACAGTTTTGGGGATTTTGGTCTGGTTCTTATTTAAGAAGAATTTTATGTGACATCGGCAAAGAACAGTTATTGACTAAAGCTGCAAACCTGGGATAAAAAACACTGTGAATGGGAAATTAAAATAGTAATGTTTTTCCTTTGCATACTTCCAACAGGGAGTAGAGGGAGGGGGGAAAATAAGTAAGAGAAAAGGGGAAAGTAAGTATTTTTTGAAATACACAAGCTAATATGTCTAATACAGTTTTTGCGTTTTAAGAAAAATAACACCAATGGTAGCAAAAAAGTGAATATTTTACTCGATAAAAGTTACACCTTTTCATGTAATGAGGTAAGCATAGATGTACGAATGTCAAAGCCAAATTTTTAAAATTTTCTAAGAACCAATGCATTCATCATAATTACATGACTCTTGAAGTCTCTGGTGTCTCATGTGCAGTGCCTTAGTAGTCTTCTTTTTCCCACAACAGTATTGGAATTTCTCATATGTATACTTTAAATCTGAATTTCCTTAATTCACAAGCTCAGTTTGAGTATAATCAGAACATCTCTTTGGTGCACCTACCTAATGAATATGATGACATAGCTTTGAGGTGGTACAGCTCTATCCAGAAAAAAAAAAAATACAAAAAAAATTCAAAGTATTGAAAAGACTGTATCCTTTCCTTTCCAGAATTCCAGATACACTTAATATAACTCATTCAGTAACCTTTACCACAGGCATATAGGAGAAGTAAGTTGGAAGTTACTTTTAATCTCAGTGGAGTTATTTAGGATCATTTTCTTCCAGCTCTTGGGAGAAAGTTTCTAGCAATTTCCTATTTCTGCTTTAACTCTTTTGCCTTTTGAAGGTAGAATTCACTTTTCTTTTTCCTTTCACTAAAATCTTCATCCCTCAGGGATTCAGCACCACAGCCACAGTTCTCCTCTCTTTGAATGCCTTCACTACTGTATTGTAAAACTCTCTGAGCATAGGACGTGGATTGAGGAAATGTCTCTTCCTACATCACTACAAAAGTGTACAATGAGGATGACACTAAATCCAGAAAGCTCTTCTGCCAAAAGAGGGCCATGTTCATTGAAAGCTAGAGTCACATACACTTCCTCCCTTCCTCTGTCATTCAGCTACTTAATTCATCCAATGTAGAAAAAAAATCATCTATGACAATGTGTTCCACTTCTGCAAGCCTAAAGGTTAGCATATATTGGTTAAAAAAAAAAAAAAAAAAAAAAAAAAAAAAAAAAGAATTAATCCTCACATGTCCCTACTGTGGACATGCGTTCTAGCTCAAAATTATGCTACTAAACAAGATGTAGTCAATTATGTGCAAGCAGCAATTTAGGGATCTAGGTGAAAGCCTCCAGTAGGTACCTTAACTGATACAAGTCCATTTCTCCCACTCTACTGACTTTAGATTGGGATTTCTACTTTCACACCTGGATAACCATTTGAGGTTCTGCTCACTGCAAAGCATAAATCCTTAAATTTTTACACACAGTGCTACCTGTACAGAATTCTAGCTGCGTAAAACACTTTTTCAAAAACCACACAATGCTTTAGCAGAATCATGAAAATAGTGGCTACCAGATTGACAAAAGCTAAAAGTAACTGCCTCTGACTCAATTCATGAAAGTGCATTCCCATTTTTCTGTGAACTTCCCCATAAACACAAAGAAATAGATAAAACACCTGAAGAGTTAGCAAAGATAACAACAGTCATCTTACATTGTGTAGGATGACTGTTGAACCATATGTTTTTTTGCATTTGATATAAAACCCCTCCTATTGTCCTGCAGTGTCCAAACAGTTGTGTTAAAAAAACCCATTTCCCGTGTTTTTAATCCTTTCACTAGGAAACAGCTTAAAGCCAACTCTCTCTTCCATCTCTGTCCAAAGCAATCAATAGAGAGAGCACAGCTCCCACTCCTCCTACACGTTTGGAAGCCTATATACAATATAATTGTCAAATTATTCAGAAACTAAAGCAGGCACTCAGTAAACACAGACTATAATCTGAAATATATTCAACCCATTCCTTTTTAAAGTATGTTGGAAGATTGTGGTTTCAAAGGAAAAAGAAAAGAAAAGGAAAAAATAGAAATCATTGAGAAAAAGAGGAGAACAGGGAGGAAAGAAAGAAAAAAAATCAGTATCCCTGTTTTTCTTTCCTGTGAACCAAGAAGTCCCTTAGGAGTACAATAGAAGTATTTCTGTCTGCTGTACTTTACAATCATCCAGAAACTGAAGGTTTTATAATATAAGGTGACTCCCTAGTCTTAGCTGATGAATGACTATAATTTTCTATTGAACATCCTGAATCACCCAACTTGCCACAGCAAGGAACCTCTCTAACTCTGAATTGAAGCTATAATTCTAAAACGTAAGAGTTCGCTGTGGAAGGGTAACACATTGGTTGTGAATCCTTGACATTTAAACACTGTCGAGGAAAAAACAAACTAACAAAAACCGAATGCTATTTATTTACAGAAAAAAGAATTCCGAGTGAGCTTAGTCATCTTAATGCTGAGCACAAAACCCTAACTGGGGTGCAAAAGATTTACAATAGGACAAAGCAGGATGCAGGAGTAGGCAGTACCACAGATCTCAAATACAAAAGCATTATCGAGGATAGATAACTCTAAACAGGTCAGATATAATGACCTATATTAATAACAGGGAAGCAGGTTTATTTGGCTTAAAACCCAGGAGTAAACATGCACTCTTTTTCTTCCCTAGAAATAGGAATTTGAAAGAAAGAGGCTGAAATAAAGAGTGATCATTGTTTATTAAACTCATATCATCAAACTCTGTTTTCTCAGGATGAAAATGTAGTTAATATTTCATGTATTAAACACTGCAAAGCTCAGGCATCAGCAGAACAAAATAATGTTAAAAAAAACAGTATTAGTCCTAAGTGAAACTTGTTTTGGAGATCACTTAGTTGTAACTTAGTAACCAGACTAATGTCAGACAGGCAGCAAAAATATTTTGTAAGAAGAAAAATAAAGGTGAGGACTAGTGGTGTACTAAAGGTGACAAGTGCAAATGCGTAATCAAGATAATCTTGTGAGAGGAGGGATGTATGGTATAGTTAGTTGACTATCTTATTGAAGATTTGAGGGTTTTTGCTGGAGCAAGAAGACTAAATCTTCTATGCCTTGACAGCTGCTGAAGGCCCTGTGGATGTGAAATATGCAGAACAAGTACCAAAATCTTCCAGCGCTTCTGTTCCTACCTCTACAGTAAAAATACTGCTTCCTTTACCTCTTCTCAAAGCTGTAAGTACACCTGTGACCGTGTGTGTATCTCTGAGATTCACGCTCATGTTTGTTGCTGGTAGACCTACAAACAAGAATATGGCAGCCACCTCCCTCAGCCTGGTCAGAACCCCTCAGTTCACAGAGCAGTGGGCTGGGCCCCAGCAGCCAGGCAGGATTGTTCTGAGCCAGAGCAGCTGGAGATACTTCCTATAAAATTGCATGGAAAAGTCCTCTCAAGTCAGTGACAGAGATGCTATCACATGAACACGGATTTCACTATTCATATGTACTAACCTCATATATTTTCCATTAATTGACAAATCTTAAAATCCACACAGAATTAATAGAAAATAAAAAAATCCTGATTTAAGTGGATGTGAGTTATTTTTTCCAAGTATTAGGACAGTGGTCTTTTTGACTACTAGCAAGTTGGTCAGCTGTTTTTTAATTCACAAAATAAATGTCAGATTCAGCTTGGTGAGTCGTGAATGCCCAAAGATCCTGGCAAGTGAGTCACATTTGGCAGATTTTCATATTCATCAAGCCCAAATCAGGAAAGTGAGAAAACAGACTCCAAGCCTGCTTTTTCCCAAGTACCAACCAGACTTTCAGGAGACACAGGGTGTTATTACAAATTATGAGCACTTTTCTAGCATGTTCAAAATACAGTTGCAACTAGAAATATGTGGTTAGACTGGCAAATACATATTCCATTTCCATTTGAGGGCTGTGAGAAAACCCTATTTTCCTAAGTGTCAATAACCTCATAACCAACTCTATAAATAAGCACCAAATGGATTTTGTGGGATGGTTCGATTTCCATTAGATTCCATCTTCAAGTATTAGTGATGTCTGATTTCCTTATTTTTATTTCCAGCAAATGGTATCTACTAAGAAATGTAGACTTGTGTGAGTGCTGCACTTTAAATGAAAAATTAACTAAAGGTGAAACCCTAACAGCTGGACTCCAGCAAGGATCATTTTAACTTCACTGCTGTAACAGGGACTAAAACAGTTTCCTGAAAGTAGCACTACAAAGCATTTTAAATAATAACTTGACCCTTTATCTTCTGTAAATTTGCCAGGATGTAATTGCATTAGCCTAGAAAAAACACAGCACTATTCCTGTCTATTAGAAAGATACAGGATTAAAAAATAGGCTAACAATTCTCAAACTGGATCTATGCAATTTCTGCTGAAAATCATAAAGTTCAATAGATTATTATTTAAGGAAAGAAGAGCACTGAAAATCTACATGGAAGACACACTAAAAATTATCTTTAACATGGTCTTCTATTAATTAAAAAGTAGGTATATTAAATAGAGAAAAAGTATTTCCATCACTTTTAATTACATTCCTTTAACTTCAAAGATTATATGCAGTATGCAATTTAACTAATTACAAAAGAAAACCAGTATATGCAATATTGAGCAGTTTCTCAGTATATACTGGTTTACATGTAAAAAATTAAAAAATGGATTCTGAAATACGTTAAATTTCCAGTAAAGTACTTTAATGGTTTAATGACCACAACTAGAGAAGATCTCTGAGTACTTTAACATCAAGCTAATTTATTTGAGTGTTTTATATTAGGTAAATCCAGAACAAATAATTAGCACCTTCAAGAACCAGACACAATATATTCACGTTTCCCATGGATTATCATTCGGATGAAATTGTGGTTTCACACTGAAAGTTGTTGTGCAAAAATTTGTATAATACATTCACATTATGTTTCAGGTTGAGTAGAACTATAGCTTTTACCTCTCAAGCCTTCAAGTAAGGCTGGAGGAACATCTATAAATTATTCTCTTTCTTCTTTTTGTTTCCACTACAAATAACTTTTTTTTTTTTTTGTGTATTTCAACAGTAATGTGGATCCTACACAAATGCCATTCTAGAGCCTTCATATCCTGGGTTCCTGAAACAGGAAAAAATTTCAGCAATATAAAATTTTCTAATTTTTTTGCCTAGATCATATTTCCCTGGTTGGAAAAAGTTTACATATATCAAAACACATAGAAAATGAAGAAAGTTTGTGGAATTTTCACTGACTACATATCTGTACATCTGTATGTACACAAACACACATGGAAATTTGCTGACAGAAACTGTTTTTCTGTTCATTAAGCTTAGGTTTTGCTTCACTTGGGAAAAAAAAAATTGCTATATCCAAAATATTTTGTTCAGAGATTGATTTTTCTTAAATGGATTAATTCATTCCATACTATCTGGGATGAAGACCATATTGGAATAATTCAAGGGAAATTAATATTAGAAACACTGGAAACATAACACTGGAAAGATAAGAAAGCTTGTCTTAGGCATAAGATCAAATATTTCATCACTTCTTATGAAATACATTTTAGTAGGTTGGTATCAAGCTGCCACACAGGTGTTTGGATGACAGCACTCACAGGCCTAACTTTCAGTTGTGAATCTGTCTGTTGAAGTTTGGTGCAGATGACAAGAAACTCAACTCCTCCATTGGCCAGGTAAGCAATGTAGAGTCATTTGGCTTTGGGTTTTGAGTTTTCTTTTGGTTCATCATTTGGTTATAATTTTTATGGGATTTTTGGGGGTTTTAATTGCCATCTCTTTTACATATATTTCTAGGTCTTAGTTTTCCTGTACAGAGTGTGTATGTGTTTTATGTAGTAAGATCTCAGAGTCCTAGAATTTTTCTTTTTTTTCTCTCTCAGTACTAAAGTCTGATGCACGTCACATATGCTGAAACTGGATGAACATAACTAGATCAAAACATGAGTCACTGCATTAATAGCTTGCTTCCAGGCATTACAGCAGTATCTTGGAAATTTAAATGCATGCAATCAACCCTACCAACAGTCAAAACGTGTTTTCAGTCTAAACTGTGTTACTGTGATACTGCACAGTTACAAGAGTCTTGCAGACAGATTAAAAATGAGAAATTTGAAAACTGCTTTTCCATATTTTCTCCACAAGTCTATGAAAAGGCTCTATGACAACCTGTTATAGCCTACCTTGTGTGTACAAAAAAAACCCCTGCCATATTTACCTGTGACATTCCACATTCATGCTGGTGTAACAGGAGAACAATATTTGACTCTTTAAAGAGACAGAAGAAGCAGATGCTCTTATTTCAGAATAAGCTAAAGTTACCCTACTTATAGTTTTTTCATACTCACACGTGATGATTTTTAAGCTGCTTTTTGTGTTGAGTCTGCCTTAGACAGAGACAGTTTTCCCCATGTTGGCCCTCACAGTGCTTTGCATGGGTGGCTAGACAAGTGCTGATAACACACCAGTGCTCTGGCTACAGCTGGGCAACACCGGCACAGCATCAGCTCTGTCTCTCCAGTGTTCCCCCATCACCAGTAGCAGGGGAGTGGTCAAAATCCTGGGAGGGGACATAACAAGGATAACTGACCCAAACTGACCAAAGGGATATTCCACACCATGTGACACCTGCTCAAATATGAAAGGTAAGAGAAAAGAGGAGGAAAGGGGAGTGCATTCATTTTTTAAAACATTCATCTTCTGGAGTAACTGCTTGTGGTAAAGTCCAGCTTCCCAGCAAGCAGCAGGACATCGCTTGCTGAGGGGAAGCATAGAATATATCTTCTGGCATTTTTCCCTTTGCTTACACTCACATGACCTTCACTTTTGTTTCTGTAAGCTGCCTTTATCTAGATTGCAAGGGGGCTTTTCCATCTTATTTTCTCTCATCCCACCCTGCATCCTGCTGAAGGAAGTGATAGAATGGCTTGGTGACACCTGGTATCCAGCCAAGGTCAACCCAGCACAGTCTTAAAAATCTGTTAACATTTGATAACAGTGGGATCTTCCCAACTGCAAATTCTATTATATAAGCTTTTGAAAATACTGCTTCCTGTTAGTGAAAGCAAAGAAACCTGAGATACATTTAGCTGAGATTATTTCTTACTGTAGTCTGTTAAATGTTTACTTTTGCTTGAGTGTAATTTGAATAAAATTTTAAAGGTTCACTGTGGCTAAAGTGAAATGATCAGTATTTTTATCCTCAAAATGAAATTTGAAATCTCACTGTCCTAACAGTAAAAAAAAACCAAGTTTATAGGAAAATAAAATCAGACAGAAAACAAAGTCTGAAAAATCTTTTTGCAAAGAAAATTCCAAAACCAAACAAATAACTTAGTTTTATATCAAAGCTGACTGTTGTACGTGTTTTAATGAAGTTGGCAATAAGATATTGTGAAATCAAATGAATGCTGAATTTCAGGAGTAATACCTCAGTGATAATCATAAGGAATTTCAAGATTTTCTGCATAGATATTCAAAGCTTCAAAGACCATGGGACTGAAAAATGAGAGCAAAGCAATCATGAAGAAAATAAAAAGTTCATGGGGTAAAAAGAGCTTCTTTCTCAGTATTTCATTGCAGGATAATGTACCCAGTACATAACAAGGAACATCCCTCACTGCTATCAGCAATTTTTCATAAAAACTGAAATAAGAGAATAATTAAATTGTTAATGCAAAAAAGTATTTAATATTTATAAATATATAATGTTCATATTGATACATTTGTGTAATA
>VXBU01001470.1:172599-213166 GCA_013400315.1 Bombycilla garrulus
TTTACTGGTTGAATCTACTATTTGCTATGAAAAGGTTAATTGTTCCAGATGATGTTCTCTTCTGCTTAGTTCTGGATTCTCTCTTCCTCTCTCTTGCAACAAAGTGTTTTTATATATCAAATTGCATCTTACAAATAGATTTAATAATTTGATCAAAACATATTCCTGATTTAAACTCACGGTGGTAAAGTACTGTGCATACGTGATCAGCTATATTCCTCACCATTTATTCTGTTAGTGCATACAGCTATCATAATCGTACCTGTTCACAGTCAATGGCTTTGAATATGCAAGGTACACTAAACTGAATAATTTATATTTCCATTTTCTGGAACACAGAGAAAAAAATATGTGAAAACTTACAGTCTGTAGGATAATAGGAGCAGATGTCTGATAGAATGCCTTTTCTATAAATTAGATACTATATGGTATCACCAAAAGTTGGGATGCTTCTCTATTTCCACACCATATCAAAGAATTTATTGTATTTACATTGATGAGGTATTTCCATTTATTTTCATTATGTTCCCATTCCTTAGTGTTATTCAATTTTCAGTGTAAATTAGACTAAACTACATAGCTCCCTGGGTCATACTAGTCATGAGAAACCTAGTAATGAAAAATCTATTTGCAATGCATTGAACTCTGCAATAGAACTTGTATGCTGTTGTCACATGCTTTCTCAGCTGCTCTTTTAGTGTAGAGAAAATAAATTTATTTTAAAGTTTTTATTTGGGTTTTAGTTGTCTTTCCTTTAAATTCGGAAGAGACTGGATTTTTAGCAGACCTGAGAAAAACCTGAGTAGAAACCAACCATGGCCCAGCTTTAGGAGCTAGTGCCAATAAATATTATTGAGAGAGACACTGCAGGCCTCATTGGCCAGTACTGGCTTATAAGAGGGAATGTCCTTGTTAATAGATTTGTGCTGTTTCCCTGTTGCTTTTGGGAGAGCACATTCAATTAAGAGTAGCTTAATAACAAAATTCTGTAGCTTTCCTTTGAAGCCAATAGTGTTTCTTGTCTTTTGCACATTACCTTTCCTGAAAAAAAAACCCCACTTTTTAATAAATGATCCTATTACTTTAATAGTTTCCATTTACATTCTGAATTTTCATTGTGTCAGTTATCCAATCCCATTTCAGTGGTAAAATTTGTGGGCCTAACGGTTATTTTAATGTGATGCCTTTCATGCCATAATTGATGCTTTCAGAGGAATCTCAAATCCTCAACAGACATCAGCTAAAATGTTAAGAGTGCCTCAAAGTCCCTCTGGTACTATATCTTATAACCATGAAAGAAATGTCATTATTGTAAATTCTCAGCTTTTGTCTGAAAATCTTGCACCAGTTCCCTTGAGCATCAGCTCAGTTAATTAATTCAAACAATTTCCCCTCTAATCTCTAAAACATTTTCATATTTAAGACAATAAATGGAACACTTAAGGGGCCCATTTGTTGTTGGCCATTAATATGCCATGGAATTAAAGGAATTATTGCTGGCCTTTGGTGACATGAATAATTTTCATATGGTTTGGACTGATACAAGGTTAAAAGTATGACCTCTCAGTGCTCTGAGCAAATGAATATAATGAAATTCTTTGAATATGGCTTGCTACTCTTTTGCCTTGCTTGAAACCTGATTCAATACTTAACCACATGATTTATGCCAACTTTGGAATCATATTACTTAATGATAACTTTAAAATTAGTAATTAATTTAGCAATGGATTGATTACATTTCTCTTGAACCAGTTCATAGGTTAATGCAATAGGAGCCTGATGGGTCTGGTCACATTGACAGTAATTGGTTATTATGTTACATGTTAAGATAAGGAGTCAGCAGTTGAGAGCCCCCATGGGATTTGCAGGAGACAGAGCTGTAGGTTTGCAAACCTGTTTTCCTCCCATCAAACACTTGCTTTAAATTCATAATAGAATTATTTTTGACTTTCTGCGTGATGGTTCATGAGGCTTAGTTCTAACTAACGTACAATAGCAGATTATAGCAATGCAGCAAAATAATTCTCTCACAGGAAGATCAACAAAGCCACTACAGTCCTCTTAGTGCTTGAATGTGGTATTTCAGTGAAACTATCAAAATAACACGCTGTCACCATAGAAAGCTATCAGTTTCTTGACTCTAGCTGATGTTCAGATTAAAAAAGCTTTNTCATAGTTATAAAATCCTGAATAAATAACTTGTGACCTATAGGTTGCACTGATGAGCTTCCATCAAAGACTAAACTAAGGGACAAAGAAGGAATGAAGTATTTGTGTGCTTATAATCTCATTTTATGAATAACATACCTATTTATATTTTTATGTTAAATGGCAGCACTTAGTTTAATTTATGTTTTCAAGATTACAAAATATCGAGAGGATAATAGATAAGCATAATATGGTTGAATCAAATATATTGATGAAGACTCTTTTCATTTAGTTTGCCTATGAAGCCAAATCATTAGAAAGCTTTAACAGCTTCTGAATTGATTTACCACACTCACTGAGATTTTTAAAGAACTCTTTAAAAAATATAATAACTTACAACTATGCATGAAAGAAAACTGTATGCAGAGTAGACATTCATATCTTAATTATTATATAAGCCGAGTTTATCACATCGAAACTTTTATAGTTCCAAAGAAAAAGTTAAGAATTCCACATCCAAATTTCTGAAACATTCAAGATAAATTGTTTGAGTTATTGCAACATGGAAAAATATTAAAGTCCTGGTTCAAAGATTGTGGGAATTAGAATATATTTCTGAAAAAAGGAGGACACCAAATACACTGTCATGAGGGTCAAGCCCCTAAGAAAAGTCTGCAGTCAGGTCAACAGAAATTAAAGGAAAGAGTATATGAAAATATTATATGTCATATATCTCTAAGTACATCTTCTGAAGGTCATGTTTTCATGAATTAGATTAGGCACTTTCAGTTACTTTTATTTCTGAGGCATAGCATCAGTCACATTCTGTTAGACAACATGCAGCAAAATGTCATGACATGATGCACTGGAATACATGGCACTTCAACCGGGAAATTTAGAAATAGTATTTGAGCATTTTCCACTTGTCTGAGTGACCAAACACCTAAAGATGACTGTCAGTCCTTACTTAAAGTTGGTCCCAAATCTTCCAATGTTGAGAGTACAGGAAATTTGTTCTGATTTTTTACTATCAGAGCTACGTGAGGAAAATTGCATGCTAACTGCTTTGGAACAGTTCTTTCCTGTAAGCCACAGCCAGGCCCCTTTCTACTAGCATCTAGTTGCACCACAAAATTGCAAATATACTTAAAATTAGTATCTTAAGTATGTATTTGGATTTTTTTCCCTTCTCCTTTTCTATTAAAGTTCTTCTGTGACTGAATACTGAGCACTGGTGAGCACACATAGAAGTGGGTAGGGGAATTTTAATTTCCTGGAATAGAAATTGCATCATAGTTGAAGGCAAAAGCCTCAGTTCAATTCTTCCAGAAATATTCCCAAGAGGATCTGAACTTCACTGCTTGCTTCTATCGTAAGCACCTGGCATGAAATAAACAAATGTAATATTACTGTGAAACACCAAGGGAAAAAAAATCATCTATCACGAAAAAATTCAAACATGTATATAGAATCATAAGCATAAATACAGGCTATGACTTGCCTATCCTGAACGTGACTTATAACTCAATAAGGGAATGCAAACCAAAGTCCTATTATATAACATATATAGTTCTTAAACTATCCTTATATAGACAAATTTTCATACTATTTCTATCACAAAGACCACTGAGAAAAATTTTGAAGCACATTAAATAAATTTGCCACCATTTTAAGTAAAATTGCACTCATATTTTCACACTTATGTATTGAGGCCTGACAGCATGACAAGACACTTCTAGCCTCTTGACTTCAGGCCTGAAAATCCTAGTACGACTGAACAAAAAGAAAACAGATTAAAAGGGCTATCTTAAGGGGAAAAAAAAGGCTTCAATAACCTACCTTAAAGCATGCTATTGCTTTTTCTTAGATCAGGATTTTATTCTAAATGCATAGATTTCTCACTATGCTCCAGAATATTAATACTCTTGTGAAAGCACATGTATTTTCATCCTTAGATCTTTTAATCCCTACAGTATTACATTTTATTTCCTGGTTTATGCCCCATGCTTTTCTGTGAAGGCATTAAGCAGAATTTGCAGCCTCAGATCATATTTGCTGATCCAGAGGGTTGCAGCCAAAATATGGCAAAAAAAATGAACTACTGCTTCTTCTCAGCAGTGTTTCAAAGGAATCTGTCATCATTAATTCTCTGAGATAACTGATAATCACAAATATTTTCCTTTCTCTTCCTCTGCCTCTCCTTTTATCTACTGGATGTTAATTTTGGGGATTTCTAAAACTGTAGAATTTCTA
This sequence comes from Bombycilla garrulus, assembly GCA_013400315.1. NCBI lineage: Eukaryota > Metazoa > Chordata > Aves > Passeriformes > Bombycillidae > Bombycilla > Bombycilla garrulus. The sequence continues at coordinate 177,001 of VXBU01001470.1, forward strand.
AGACTCGTGAGAATGTTAGTAGCCCTGAGTTATCCTAGACTTTTAAACAAAACTGAGTGTAGAAAATCTGTGCTAAATAACATAAATAAAAAAAATGCCAGACTATTAAGCAGAAGACATCCCTTCAAAGAGAGAGTCAAAATCCCTATTACAGGATCATTTGTTTTGCACCGGACAACATGCACAAGAATACCAAAAATTTTCTGAGTTGGGACGACAGAGACAGGCACTATTGTAGTGCTTTCAACTCAAGTCCCAACACACCAATGATGGACACATCCTGTCAGATTTTTAAAAGCATAAGTTGCATCTTCATAGTTATTTCCAGGATGAATTTGAGATTATATATATCTATGCTGTAAACTAGAGTCGATCCTTTTGGACAAAGTCATAAAACTAATTTTTTTTTTTTTTCCATTAGAGTATGAAGAGAGGGCAAATCATCAGCTTTTGTACTCACCAATCCAGTTTCTTTCACTCTGTTTTGTTTGCTGCCTTTGCCACTTCCTGTGGAGCTTTCTGCGTAATAAGCACTCAGTCATACACAATCTTCCTGTATTCTCATGACATTTCAAAATTAACTCTTGGCAAAATACTTGCCTAATTTTAAAGATTGTCAGCTTCTGTTAAGATTAAATGGAGAGAGTAAAATTGCATGTATATTCACCTATACTGATAATCATAGGGAGACACAGCAGACAGCAAAATGATAGGAATAAGGGAAATAAGAGGAATCTATCCACTGAAGTGCTGCTTTAGCTCATCAGGAGACATGGCTCAGTCTGGCTAAGTGTTTAGCAGTGGCCACCAGAAGCAGCTATCTGTCCTGCAGCTGCTGAAGGGTTAGGTCAATAATGCTGCTATAGTATCAGCCAGTAGACCACAGAGGAGACGAGAAAAAGAGGAAAACACTTGTGAAGATCATCAAAGGGATTTTGGCTCTGAAATCAAACTCAGCCATTAGCTCTCTTGTCTGTATGATCCCACAGCTGCAGAGCTGTACTTTCTCCAGCTCCTTTTTAATTGCACTCCTTATAGAAAGCTGTCCTATAGCTGAGTACTCACATGGGTGACATATAAAGTTGCTTCAAATCTTTTGGGTTGACCCTGTTTGGAGCAGAGGGCTGAAACTGTGTCTCCTGCTTTCCCACAGAATCACACAGCTACTGGGATGCCCAAGATACTCCTGGATTAATTTTATGTTTCTGTACTATTAACTTTCTGGCTTTTATTTAAAATAAAAGAACAACTTAATTTAAATGGGAGTGAAGCCAGACTCACACGTGTTTACACTAATCCCTCCTTGTCCCCAGCACTGTGATTTTTGAATGACCCAAGAAGGTTTATTGTATCTTTCAAGTACAAATGCAAGCTGTGTTATGAACCTAGCTTGGGATCAAAGAGGTGAATAAAAACCTGACATATGTACCTTATTACTGGCTAGTTACTAGTTCTATTTGAAGAAAATCCTCTTGAGTGCTTTTTATGAGTTCCTATTGCTTTGCAAGAGAACCCACATCGCTTTTCAGTGAGAACACATATAGCGGATCATGTTTTCTTACTTAGTCAACAGTAACAAAGACCTCTTGCATAACCTAAACAAAGGAAGAAGGAACTATTATTTACAATTCAGCAACTCTGAATGTGCTTTTGCGGGACAACAGAAAAGCAATTTTTGTCCTGAGATCTTTCTTCCCTAATTATCAGCCTCTACTGTCCAACTGAGGAGATTTTGTTTTAGCAACAGTTTTGAACACCTTTGCACAGTGAAACTGTTTACTCAATTTACATGTAAGAAACTGAGCCTTTCCCCTTTAGTAAACATGTGCTCTCACTCATGGTTTCCATTTCTGTTTTATCATGTTGACTACTGTTGATAGTTATTTCATTTGCCCAGTATTCCTGATAGCAAGTAGCAAATACCCAAGCCTAAATGATAAAGGAGAAAGAACACTTATGCTCACCCTAGGAAATTCAGCAACACTCTCCCTTTTTGTTCTGCATCTCACTGATTAATTTCTGGCATTTCTTCAAGTTTCTGCTTTTATTAAATATCTGCTTCATGCATAGATTTTGCTATCACACACAAAAAAATCTGTATATGGAAGCTTTGCCCCTGGATTACAGCCATCTTTTCAATATTAGAATAATAATTAATATTATTTAATACTATTGTTTTCTTTACTATACTTCTACTTTCATGTGCTTTAGTGTATAAATCCTCTAAGCCCAATTCTTACTCACCATATGATCTATATGCTCATTTACATTGTGATAGATAGATACTGCATTCAAGGTTTCTCTTCAGTTGCATTGCCCCTAGCACAAAAGTTATTTTGACCCAGAAATGGTCTTTAACTGTATCAGGGATTTTTGTATGAATCCTTCATTTATATTGCAAGTATTTTATTTCAGACATCCAGAAGTATTACTGTGATATCATTTTGCTGATATGCAAGGGCAGTATATTATTCCATTTCCTTAATCTAAGATTGAAACACCTACCTGCAATTAAGTAATTACAGTTACTTAGTTCCCTCATTCCTTCACTTACTTCCTTTAAAAATTCAGCTTGTGGTCAGTTGCTCTCCTGAGTCCACTGCGCACTTTTTAGATTTATTTCACCACTTTTTTCATAGAACAAAATGGGGTTTGTGAACATCAAGGTTAAATTATTGCACATTTATTTCTTTATTCTTTTTCCTATCTCTTTGTTTTAACATTTCACTGCCTTAGATAACATTTTCCACCGCTTTCTCATTTTATGTAGGAGTTCATTGTACATCTCTGCTAGCACACTCCCTTTAGAGCAAAGATTCCTCTCAGGCATCTTTACGACATCATTAGGATTCTTTTGTCTTTAGTGATTACATCTGCCACTCTAGCTTCTGTATCTTTTCTTACAATATAGAAAGCACTTTACACTAATCCTTGTGTTCTCTTCTGCATCCATAAATAGAAAATATGTATACACTTCATATGAAACTGTCTTCCAGTTTTCAATAGCAAACTTAAATAGTTCCAGTTTTTCTGCATATTAGAAAGTGAGTAGCATAACACTTTGGCAAGTCAAGACCTCCTGTAGTTTTAATCTATTACTCACTGTTAGATCATGTAGACTTTATTCATGGAGCAAAACTTGAAGGGGACTCCTGCTTCTCTGGATGCATATCTTGATGGCAAAATTGTGGGTTGCCATCATCATATCCCACCACATATCTCTGCAAGAGATTCAATTCTCTAATCCCTAACTATAACATTAAGCAGCTTAGTCCCAGAAGTACGTAGAAAAACACAAATTTTATACCATCCCACCCACTGAAATATACTGTCCTCAGTAAATTCCGCCTTTCACTTCCCATTGACCAGCATTTATGGATTTCTCTTCAGGGTGCAGTTTTTTGTGAATTTCCCTTTCAGAGAAATAACTCTCTCAAGGCACCCCACAGGTACGTTTTGCAGAAAAGCACATTTCAGTCAAGCCTCATGTGTGTTTACCCCACAATCATTTTTCTTGATGCTCTGGATGATGGGGCATGCCATAATTTCTATCCAGACACGAGCTCTCTGGAAGGGAGAAAATGGTAAAATTTTTCTTCTTGTGGAGAATAGTTTGAATACACATGTCAAAGGGTCACATACCATACAGCATTCTCATTATCTGTACTACGTAAACCCCCTGTATCTGTATAACACTGAAGCATGACAGTATGAGTTCTTAAGGAGATAAATGATATCAAACTAAGTTTTTCTTGAGAAAATAAATAATATTACATCTTTCTTTGCCTAAGGGGATTCTAGATAAACCAGGGAATTAAGACAAGGATTAAAGAACTTCATGATAAGAGAATGCAAAATGTTTACTACTTCTTTATTTATTAATATTATTTTTGCTATTGTCATTTATTATTATTATTTATTTACTTATTTATTTATTTAAAATTATTTGACTGAACTTGTATATTTCATGATAATACAGTTCAGCATTCAAAGAAGCATTTTCACTTACCTATTCCTCTAAGGCTACTAATCTATTCAAGTTAAAATGAGAACAGCTCAAAATATTTCTGTCATCTAAGTAACGGCAAAAGGAGGAGATAACATTGTGCTTTCACAAGAATTAACTACCAGTTGTCCAGTAATATTTGTTTACTTTTCTTCAGGGAGTCTTTAAAATTGACCCTTCTTTCATAAAACAAAAATAAATCTGAGAAATATTTTTCATGATGGCATCATAACAATGCATTCAACACTCTGAATATATTTTTTTCTTGTAACATAGTAATTCCTCATTTTACTTATTAACAGGGAACAGGATCCGTTAGATTTGGAGGAAAAGAGTAAAAGTGGAGAACAAACGATAACTACTGGAGTATGTCTTTACTTGTGAATCAGGTTGCAGAATATACACTCGTAAATATAATTTCAGATACAGTTGTATTACACATAAAAAGCATCTGATATATCTGAGAGTGTAGCTCAAGGCTACATGGCAAATGTAGCTCTTGGCAAAGTACTAAATAAAATGCTAACAACTCGTTTAGTGTAAGGTGAGATAACCTCTGAAATACGTGCTGCAATTTAATTTATGTGGCCATTCATCTTTCAAGAAGGCAATGGCCAGCTCTGGAACCTCAATCTTTACAGCAACTCTACATCAGTGTAAATACAGATATACTGACATACTTCTTTTTATGCTCAACTGAAAATAAACGTATGTCTTAGGTTACAATGTAAAATGTGCCAGAGGGTCTGTATTCTATCTCCATCTTCACTAACTGTTGAAACAAAGGAGGGGCAGTGTTTTTCTTTGCCTCCTCCCCTGGACTATCTCCTGTTAATGGGCCATTAACACCTTGCCCTATGAGTCATAGATAACTCCCTCCGGGAGCCCTTTGTGTTTAATGGGCCATTGTGAGGACCCACCCCATGACTCATACAATGACATCAGCCCATTGTGAGGATCCACCACATGACTCATAGAATTACATAATCCCATTGTGAAATGCTCCACCCAGGGGGAGGAGCCAAGCATTCCCACCTGGATATAATGTGGGAACTGGGACAGAACAGGGAGCCCTGACCCACTGGTTTCCAGAGGACAAGAGCTACCAGACCTGTCTACAGGATCACTACTTCAGCAAGACCACCTCATCTGGACTGCTGCCACGACCCTAACTAGCAAAGTATCAGGTTGTATACTGACTCTGTCAGTGGTTTTTGTTTTCTTTATATTACTTGCATGTATTTTACTTTTTCCTATTAAATTGTATTTCTGACTTGGAGTCTCACTGGTTTTGCTTTCAAACCAGCACAACATAATACCCTATATATGGCAAAGCAGAACACCAGTGAAGATTGGCTTTTTACATACAACCGTTGCAAGGAAACTCTGTCATCTATAATGAAATTGTTGTATTGATAATCAAGCAGTGAAGACTTCTGGATAAGTGGATCTGAAGAGTACACCAAAGTGATTTGAGAGGACAGCATCATATTATTACGGTTTAGCCATTCTCTGCATGTGCAACTGTAATACTGTTAAATTTCCTCTACCATCCTGATCAAATTCAATGGCAGAAAAACATGGTCAGTATCTGTTTTTCTGAGGACCAGGAACAAGTAACCATTCTGCACTCATTTTTTCAACACTAAAGAACTGACTTAATAATGATAGATTACTTCCATCATCAAATTTCTCTAAAGTTTTCAGACTTTCTGTCTGAAATAAAGGATTTTGTTGAAGCATGAAGTCCTGCTTAGTACCATATAGGAAATAAGATCAAAATTTTGTTTAGGAAAATTTAGCATGGAAACACCAAGTCTGTGTATAGCACCAGCACACAGGCATTAAAATGTGCAGAAATTTATTCTTACAAATGCACTGGTTACAAATTACTGCATTTTTGAAACGATGGGTAGGACAGTTACTCATTACCCTGCCCTGGCCATTATGCTGGTGAATATACACCAGGCCCTGCTATGTGTCTTCTCCTTCCTACCCCACCATGGTTTGAGATCTGATTTGAGCAGAATCAAACTAAAAATATTTAGCTTTTATTATGTCATTTTTTGCCAGAGTCACCTCAGTTTCAGATAGTTTCTTTTGTAGAGGTCTCACCAAAAATATCTGGTTAGGGAACATGCCTCATTCCCAAGGCACCTTTCCACTAACTACCACCAATAACCTAAGGAAATTAATTTAGAAATGCTTATTTGTACCACAAGGCACAACACCACAGAAATATGTCCCATGGAAATATGAAGAAAATAGGTGCAGCATCTACATTATGGAACATATCCTTAGAAATATCCCTCCAAAACACCAGAAATAATTGCTTACATTATCAAGTGCACAAATCTATACATTTTAGATAATTAACCCAAACTTTAGGCAAGAGTGTCAGAGTTTTTCCAATAAAAAGTAGTTCATTTGAAACTTCACACAAGAACCTAAAGGGAAAATTTAGGAAGCTGTTTCAAAACACAATTTCTGTATTTATGTCAAAGATAGAAATTCAAAATCTTTTTTACATATATAAAAAAAAGCTTCAAGGAAACTAAAGCAATGATTTCCACACTGTTGCTTATAAATCTACGGAGAATGAATTATTTTCATATAATAGCTGTCAAGGACCTGAATTTACCTGTTATTCTGTAGTTCTGACTAGAGTTACAGTTCAGCGCTTATACTAATTGTAAGTATTGCTCCAAGTATATAAATTATTCTCCTTCAGAAACTTGGTCCTTTTCTTCTGCATATATATTAAAATTTCATAACAAGCATATATTGTAGTAAAATAAACAAGTATATGCTTCTCCTTAAAAGGACTCGTTATAGCAACTACATAAGGGTAAAGGCCAACCGTAAAACATCCTCTCTATCATATTCGGGATCTCAGTTCCAGTTGGCAGAAGTGAAACTGAAGGCAATTACCACATCTTAAATGCTAGACCCAAAAACTTTTACCTCTGCAATTAATCACAGAAGTCAATAATGTTAGAAAGTACTCATCAGAGTACATCAGAGCGAGTAAAGGTTCACAGTGCCCTGCATAAGAAGGTGATTGTCCCCTCTTAAGGAATACAAATGACCCATTTAATTAATCCTAGTTGTACCATGAGGAAGTGGTGGTGTTATATACTAGAAAAACATTTGTGTTCAGGTCAGGGTCGAGACCCAATGGCTTTGCACTTAATAATATACCTCTCTCCAGATTTTGCTGAGCACAAAAATATATAAAGACCTGTATTATTCTGGCTGCAAAGGTACTTCCTTACGGTAACAAAGACAGAGTTTGCTGTGCAAAAGTATGTCTCCAGCACAAAGTGGCTGAAGTGTGTGATTCCAGCACAGAGACCATTCGATTGCAGATTCAGGGCATAAGAATTCAAGTGATAAATCCCCCCTCTTCACTAAATTATCCAAGAAGAAATATGAGCCTGATTTCATAATCATAATTCAGTTATATAATTAATGTGAAAATGTTTATTCAGTCTTTTTTTAAATAAATTTTTATGTTAGTAAGGTGAAAGCGTTTTCTGCCCCTGGTCTTTCTTGTACATTGCTACTGCAGCTCATTTTTCTAATGCTTTCCTAAGCATAGATTATGCTTCTTGTTAAGTGTTAACTTCCTGTGATAACAAGAAAAGAATATGAATATATAGACAAGAGGTGGAGAACAAGTGGTATCAGTAGACAAGAATAATGTATGCTTTAATTAATATAACAATTACATTCCTCACAATAGTATGGAACACTCAAGGGAATGATGCTGCCTATGCTTTAGGACACAGTGAATCAACTAACTTTCAAGGTCACTAGTGAAATACAAGGTTTACTAAGCTGTCCCAGTCAAGCTGGAACATGAATGTTCCTAAAAGCAACTTTCAGTGCAGCAAATATGCTGTGCAGTCTCATGAAACTCAACTCAAACTCTCCAATCAAAATGTAATACAGAAATCATTTACCCAAACATGGTTTTGTAATTAAGGTCTAAAAAGCTTTCAAAACTTCACAGAATTCAATATATCAGGAAGGTCACAACATGAAATTGCTTCCTAGAGCAAAACTGATATAAACAAATTCTTTCCTTAAGAATTCCTTTGTTTAAGCCATTTATATTTCTGTCTTCAAAGAGAAAGAGTTACAGAGAATCCAAATCAGTGGTGTTTAAAAATATGAATCCATCTTAGGCACCTGCATTTCCATTGAAATCGCTATGTGGTGTCATAGATGACACAATCGGCTGTAAAGCTTAACAAAAAGAATTTGTTCAGTTTGCTCAAATAAAAAGAATGTTCATTCCTAGTCCTCTTAAATTCTCACTCCTAAATTTACTTCTCAATTAGAAGTATCCAGTGAGTAAGAAACAAGTTAAAGCAATCAAAGAAAAATGACTGAACCCCATTACTTTCTTATGCTTGCAATTTTCCATATTGCAAAGAGCCATTTCCCAAATACATATGAATCAAAGCTTTCATGTATGTCCTCACAAATCTATCACCTCTTGCACTCAAAGAATCATCAAATTACAGAACTGTTGATTAATAAACTGATGCAAATTCAAACAGGGATTGATATACACCAATAAGTTTCTCTCTATAGCAAAAATTTACATTTAAACACCCCAAAGAGGACCCTGTAGCATAAGACTTATACAAACTTAATGAGAAAGGGAAAAAAACCCCTACCCAAACAAATAAAAAAAACCCAACCATACCCCAAAAAAACCCCAATTGGGATAAAGCCTATTATCAGCTGGCAACAATTCGCCAGATAACTGGTGATGAGGTGTCTTGAGTGCCAAAACTCTGTCACATACAAATCTGCTTCCTGTGCTCAATGGCTGCTATTGTCAGTTTCTTTCAGTTACCTTCCTCATAAGTGAATTTCAGCTGGCAACAAGGAAAAATGTCTATTATTTTTTTCCATGACGCTGATGGCATCTTTAGTACAATTGCACGCAGCTGCTGGGTACGAGTGATGCTTTGCCAAGTGTATCCCATGATGTCTTATTTCACTCTTTCTGTGCAGTTTCCTTTCTATTCTCTCTGCAGTAGAAAGAAAAGAGAAATCATTAAAGTTGAATAGAGAAAACTTGTTCTCATTTTTTGCTTATGGAACGAATGAGTCCCCCACTGTGAAGGCGTGGCTGCAGATACATCTTTCATTAGAAGATCCTCTTTAGGAAAGAGAATGACAATAAGCTGCCCCTCTCAAGCACAGCCATCTCAGGTGTCACCCACTCAGGTGCCCTAAGAGGGCACAAGAGACGAGAGTGGGGAAGGGGGCTGCTGTGGTGTGTGTACTGGGCACCCAAGCTACCAAGCCTGTGCTTGCCTGCGGAAAAGCTGCTGACAGGAGAGCTATAAAGGGTAAAGGAGAGTTCTTCACACTGGCATGCAAGCTAGAGCAGTTCATAGTCCAGCAGAATCCACAGTGAAAAGGCAGAGAACAAAGCGGTGCAGGGGTTTAAGTATGGGGGTTGAACAGGGGGTGGGTACAATCAAAGAACCAATGGGGAGGTAGACAGGGAGGAGAGAGGGCGGAGGGAAAGGATTACACAATTGGCAATGAGCCAATGGAAACAGGGGGAGGAGAATCAGGAGTCACATGGGCCAATGGGGCATCGAGGTTTCGGGGAATTCCAAAGGGGTGGACACTTCAGGGATTGACCCATGTGGGGATTGACAGGGAAGGGTCTGGAACAAGGGGAGCGGTCGGGGTAACTGACAACAGGGAGGCTGTAACTAGGGGAGGAGTTTTTGTGGGAGGAACCATCATGAAAAAAGTTATAGGGGAGTAGGGACTAAACCATAACAAATGGGGATTGAACAAAAATAAGGGCCACACCAATAAGGGACACAAAATTTTTAATACTAAGCCAGGTGAAGATGCTCAGGAGTTTATGGCATTGCAATAGACTTCACAGGAAACTACATGCAATAGCAGACTGCAGCCATGGCCAGTTTTCTGTCACTTTAGGATATATGTTTCATAAAGTCAAAACCTGAAATAATTTGCGTCTTGGTGCAACCAGAAGAGAGGCTCAGGACTAGCTTTTGACCTCTGAATAAAGAAAGAAAAGGCTGCAATGGTAGTAATGAAGCTACAATAGCTTGGTTAAGTCAGTGTTGTCTACAAAACTCTTCATAAAACAACTTTTCTCTTTGCAAAATCACTTCTGGGTTTCTTTTCTGAGTTTAGCTTCCCCAGTCCAGTTCTCTGTACAAGCTCTCCATCTTTGATAACATCATTTTACCCTTTCATTTGAAGGAATAGTATGTATCACTAGTTTTGTCCCTAATATTCTACTCTTAGCAAAAGCAAGCAATACATTAAAAATAATAATGAAAAAAATCCAACCCACATCACTTTAAATTTGCTAGAATAGGCCATGTACATTCATATTTCCAAAAAGTGAGTTGAGAAGCTTCAGTGAGTAGACTACAGAATAGCAGTACTACAATATTTTCTCAAGCCTAAAGATGCTTTTGCAAATTTACTCCAAGCCCTTATGAGCATGAAAGAAATTTAAAGTTCCTTCCTAACAGAATACATGTATGATATCTTCATTTTGTTTCAAATCTATGAAGGACTGATAGGACTAGAAGTAGTGTAAAAAATAAAACTTGAAAATAAGTCATTTTTTCAAATTTCTTTTTTTTTTTCTCAGTAAAGGTAGTACACATCCCAAGCTCTGGTACTTGACTTTCTATAATATTCAACTTTCAATCTCACCCAGATTTAAATCTGCAATTTTTATACCAAATATTTTAAGAAACATCCCAAGAAGCATGTGTTTTATAATCACAAGAGGGGTGGGTTTTGTATTCTGCTCTGTCCAAGAAACTCAGTGATAAGAAAATGTCTCTCAATCCCCCAGGTTTTAAAACCTCCAACTTTTTTTCTTTTGTTTGAGAAAAAATGAATTAAACTTCTTTCAGAGGCTTGTGCTCCATTTCAGCAAGTACTGAAATTATTAACAAGTATATAAATACTTGTAAGGATGTGTGAGTTGATGCAGGCAGCCAGAACAACCACAAACCACAGCTGAAATGCAAAAAATAAATATATTTCATTACCTCATTAACTGGAGGATCTTGAGGCAATACCTGTGCAGAGACAAAAAAAAAATACCAAAACCAAAACTGGAACTGTCAGGCTCAGTAATTTCTTCTCAGGAGCTGCTACAGTGCTGTGTTTTGGAATCAGAATAAGAATGGTATTGATAACACACTGATCCTTTGGATTCTTGCTAAGTTGTGTTTATCCTAAATCAAGAACTTTTTTGATGTCTCATGCTCTGCAAGTGAGAAAGTACACAATGGAAACTGGGAGTGAGCACAGCTGGGACAGGTGACCTGAACTGACCAAAGAAATATTCCACACCACAGAAGGTCCTGCTCTGGATATAAACTGAGGAGAGTGAACCACAAAGGGCAGCTGATCTGGGTTCAGGAAGGAAGGTCTGGCACCAGTCGGTGGGTGGTGAGCAATTGCACTGAGCAATTGTAATGAAAAGGGAAAAACAGTGGTTTTCTCTTTTCATTACCATTGTTATTATAATTTACCATTATTATTTTATTTTACTTTATATTCAATCATTAAACTGTTCTTATCTCAGCATAAAAGTTTTATTTCGATTCCCCTCCCCATTCCACCAAGGTAACTGAGGAAGAGAGGTTAGGGTGGAGGGAGCAGCTGTGTGGGACTTCATCTCCAGCTAAGCTTAAAACAATGACACACCTTGTCATATGAGGAAACTAAAACTGATTGTGCTATACCTATGTAGAACAAGCAAGTGGAAGCCTGGAAGTGGGGTTTCAATATCTGCTCTCTTTAGCGCCAATATATGAGTATAATCACTCAGATGTGCATAGACACATAGAAGAAGAGTCCTAGTGGTAATTCTGATATCATGCAAGTAGATCATTTTACATTTCATTAAACACAGTAGAGGGACATACTAAATAAACTTTGCATTATATATAGTTTTGTTTTTCTTTTTAGTGAGTCAGAAGTACAGTCATTTTCATATACTGAATATTTTAAATAAATAAGTGACAAAATTATTCCCTGAGGCACATCCAGAAAATATAAGCATGAGTAAATACAAATGAATGAGGTCTTCTATTGACTTCCCACGTGCTTGCCAAAAGGAGCACATTTAATTGTTTGAATGGACCATTATGTAATTAAGAAAGAGATCCTGTGGTTGTACTTAAGCATGATTTCCCATTAAAATTCTCTATATTATTTGCTTTGAAGCTGAATTCTCACATTCTTCTCTTGTATAATTTTCATAAATCTAGTAAATTTGTTCCAAAACCCTATTAATTTCTTTAACCAAAGGCTTCTTTACAGTCTGCTAAAGCTTTGGGAAGATTTCGTGTCAAGACATAATCTATTTCAGGGAAATACAGCAAGAATATGTTCAAACAGGAAACAACAGCTAGCCTAGGAGAAAATTGATTTTTAATGTCCATAATTCACAGATAGAAACTGTGTTATGCAGTGACTGCAGGAAAGGCTTACATGGATGTTAAATCATTGTAATAGTTGCACATACAACTGTTCCAAGAGATATAAAAGGAGGTACTTTAAAATACAGCTTCCTCCTGTTGCAACTCTCTTGTCTAAAGAGCTGCCACTTGGATATCCACATTCACTCTCCTCCATGGAATTTTAAAGATGTTTGTAGAATAATCAACAGTCACTATCTCTTAGTACAAAAATGGTGGCTAACAAAGGCTGATTAGTGCCTCCTAGAATATGGTCAGTATTTTCATAGAATGAAAAAAGATTCTCTACAACGCTTGTGAATAATACATCCTCATACTGCCTGAAAAATAACCAGCATCAATGTTGATTCTCCTTCTATCTCTGGATGCCCATCATCTGTGGTACAGCTACCAGTACCACAGTCCAAAGGCTCCCAGGCTGGAAGGTGACAGACTGAAATGCAACCAGTTGGACAAAACCCCCTCCCTTTCCCTTCCCTCAAAGCATATTTTAGACACATCACACAATTGCTTTTACTTTTTTCTACAATTTGAAATGGAAATCAATATCCTTCTTTATGGTATTCTACAGGTAGCATCCTACTGTTAATTATGATGAAAATAAGACATGTGAAAAGCAAACCCAAACCATCTCTATTCTGTCTTGATTAATTGTTCATTTTTCAACTTCCACACTTGGTAAGGAGAGTGTACCTAGCCCTTATCTCCCGGGTTTTATGTTAGAAAATCATGGCCCTCCAAGTCTTTCCAGTAGTACTGTAAACAAAAGCTTAGCCGCAGTAGTGACCAGGTATTGATGGCAGCCATTAGTCCAGCATAAGTCAGAAACAGATAACATCTCCAGGGGAATGTACTATCTTGTGAAAGTGGATACAGTCACATACATGGAGTTACAGGACAGATATTGTCATATTAGCAAAATTGCAGCCATCTGCTCCTGGCTCTTCATGTTCTTGTGCAGCCTAAGTGCCAGAGTTGGGGAGCCTGGCTTCTAACAGCAGCAGTTTGAGGGGGACATTCTATCAGGGGGACTTTGCTGGGAGACCTGCGCCAGGTGCAATGCTCACTGCTCCTGTAGAAGAGCTATGCATCCCTTCATATACACCATGAAGATCTTTTTGGTGCAAGAAAATTTTGCATTTAATATTTATATTTTTAAGTATCACTTAATTTAATTTAAAGATTTAAATAACACAATAACCACATTCTTCAATGTCATTTTAGACTAGAGATTTTTTTTTTAATTGAAACAAATCATCTAATTTTTAAATTTTCCCTTTACTCCCTTCTTTGCAAAACAATCCTTAAATTCCCTAATAAATCAAGTGCTGTTGCAAAAGCTCCAGACATTGACTGTGGCTCGATTGTTCCTGTTCTCATTTTGGATCTTTTTTTTCATCCCTTGCTTAATGGAGGATGGAAGACTTAATTATTTGAATTAAATTTTATATTCAAGCCTGATATAATTTTATCACTGTCGGAGGAGCTCTGACTAATGTTTAAAGGACTCTCTATAGCCTTATTATGAACTGAATTGTGAAACTCATCGATATTTGCATGCAGCCATCTCCTTTAAAGGAAAGGAATGCTGCAGGCCTTCCTGCTCACAGTTTATTCACTGTTACAAAAACTGGTGTTTTGGCATGTCAATTTATATTTTTCTCAGTAGAATGAGAAATAGAAAAATCCAAGACTGTGGTCTGAAAGTATGTCATAAGACCATCTGCTATTTGATAGCAATTTATTAATGCTTGGTCTCATACCTCCCCAGCTACTACTTCTCTGGCTCAGAACCCATTCCCAGCTATGTGACAAGTGACCTCTAGTTCCAGTACATCTTCCTCTTTCAAACAGAGTAAGCTTGCTTGGAGAAACATCATTCTTTCAACTACCAACACTCTTGCTTGATTAAAACGTAGGAAATATTAGGCATCATAACAGACTTCCTGTCACTTTTGTCTCCTTTAGCCTGAAATTCAAAACTCTACTTTTGATCTCTGCTGCATATTCACTGCAACTACCAAATCTGGATTTTTGGCAGCCCTTATCCACACTTAATGACAGTAGAGTGATTTTCACTCTGTCTACAGTGATAACTGCTTTATGGAATCCAGGAATGGTTCCTCATCACTGAATTTCTCACTGGATTCCCTTGCTGCATTTACTGTTTTATTTCTCCTGGGTTGAATGACAAAATGGCTGTGCAGCACTCAGATTCAGCTACTTTATTCAAACATGGGAGTGTAGCTCCATTATATTCATTTTCCTACCCTGCAGGATCAGGAGGGCTCTTTATTCCAGAATTCTGTCACTCTATTCCTCTCCATTCCTGCTGTGCCTTTTCTCTATATTCTCTGATTTGCTGATACATAGTCCATGATTCTGTGATTATCTTACACCATTTCCTGGCACTTTATTTTCACATATATTTGAAATATTTTTTTACAAGAAAACAATTGAAGGAAAAAAATTATCAGACATGCTGACACTGTTAGACAACATGTGAGTTTCAACAGATTTCAAAATAAAATGTATTGTTGTGAAATTTTGTGTCACAAAATATTATAGTTATTGACAAAGCCATGTTAGTTTTTACTAAAGTGCAAGGTGATTCCAAGAAATAATCTCTATCTCTTTTGTATTCACCAACAGAGTTTGCTGAGCATGTTGCTCCTGATGAGCATCACGCACTGGCACGAGCTGCATCAGGAACACTGTGAGGCATCTACATCTCTAAAGCACACCTGATCAGAGTTCCCCTGTGCCAATGGTGCTGCCAACATTGACAAGAATTCATGAGACACAACAGGAATCAGATTTTAAGAAACACATACACTTACATATTACATGATAACAGCAAATATATATTAGGTCTGTATTTATTAGACATATGGTCTAATGAACGAATTGACATATGAGATTATTTGTATTGTTAGTTCAAAGAGTTAAGAGGAAAATTGCTATATATCCACATAGTATTCATTGATGGAATAGATTCTCACTAATTCATTTAGAAAAAATGTATATTGTTCATCATCTAAATGTTCTGTAGCTTAAATTAGATGGTAATTTTTTTAAAGCTATACTTTTACTTTAAACAATTAATTGTTACTACCTAGAAATATAAGGCAATGTTCATTACATTAGTTATATAAATCAGAGATTTATAAATTCCAAACATCTTAATAATCACATTTCTTTCCCAGAGTTTTTAATGCCTAATATCATAAGTATCTGAAAAATTACTTTTTGCTTATGAAGATGGTAAGGTCTGTTCCCTGAGGATCTAAAACTGAATTATTCAGTGCTCTCTGACAACACTCAAGACAAATTAAATAAAATCACAATGAATCCTGATTCCTTTCCCCTTACAGTCACTCTTTAAAATAATAAGCCCTGACAAAAGGGCATTATCATCTCATATGGCCCAATTAGGGAAACTAAAGGCTTGAGGTCGTATTATTTGCTATGGCAATTTCGTATTGAACTACATTGAAATGATCTACCAGAACTCTGGCTATATTCCCAGCCTTGAAATTTATGCACAGGGATTTGATAGCCTGAGAAGAAAAAAAGGACTTTGGTGGGGAAAAAAACCAAAAACAAAACAAAAAAAAAAAGTGTTTCAGAAATAGTTAATAGAAAAATTACGGAAGAGAGTTGCCACCTTTAGCACACGGAACAATATGACACACAATGTGCCTTATTTTCTTACTAAAATTTAGTGAAAGATCTGGTATAAGGAGGGCCAGACTTTTCCAAGGTGACATCTTGGATTACCCTCCAGGTAATCACCTGGAATTAAACTAGAAATATTTTTTGTTTACCCATTTTTGTTCTGATGCTATGTATAATACTTTCAAAAAATCTTTATCTGTACAGGAACTTTATCCAGTTTATTACTTATAAAAAATTTAAAGTTTTACATGGGATAAATACAAAAGAACAGTTTAGTGTTTCAAATCTTATCTGTAGAAAGACATCTGTTACTGGCATTCATTGATAAAAACACAGTACTACAAGGCTTTGTCAACAACATAGTTGTATTCATAACACTTAATCATATACTTGAATGTTAAGTTTTTTGATTGATTGAATGTTTTCTAAATATTTATCAATAGAAACTATAAGGTAAGAGACATGTAACTTTCTCTTTCTATGCTTTAGAAAATTTCAATGATATGGCCAACTGTCAATCATTTTTTGAAATGTTTTTTCCATACCTTTTAATCATAGATGAAAAATATATAAAAAATTGCTCATGTTACTCTATTCACATATTTTATCATTTGTAGTAAAATGCAAATATTACTTAAGATTTGGAGAATTTACAATGAAGAAGTGAGTCTAAACTGGCATAAAACCTTGTCACAGAAATATAAGACATTCTCATAATGAGTGTGCAATGAATGAATGCTATAAGTCAGACAGAAACCTGAAACAATGAAGTGCACATGGTGTTGTTTTGGATATTATACTTTAAAGGGTAAAAGAAATTTTGCCTTTAAAAGTGATTTTGTTTTTCTTACTTGTTTATATTCTAAAACCTTCATCTTGGTGAATGCTGACAACAGCTTCTTTTATTTGTCACTTATCCCGATACAGCATCTCCATGAGATTAAGTACCATATTAAAGCATAGGTACACTTTGCTCCACAGATTCTACAACATAGAAAGGCAAAACAAAAATGAAGAGTGAAAATAAAGGATGCATCACAAAACAACACTAAATTTGCTCCATTTCATCTCTTACATATGATTACAGAAGTTATCATTTATCCAGAATTCTGAGTGAAATTTCTATGTATCTGCAGCAAGATAATTGTCAGTATGGAACTAAGATACTCTTTAACTCAAAACTGCTATATACATCAATAAGGAACGCAGTAGGCTAATAAAAAATTTGCATTCTGCATTCTGTGATTTCTGTTTTGCCATCACTAAAATTCTAAAATGGAGAAACAGTCACTATTTCTCTAGATAGAATCAATTTATAGCATTTTATATCTCATACCATAACTTCAACACTGAGACTAGCAAAAAACAGCTTATTTGAGGAACTCTAGCTATCTAATATGGAGAAAGAGTTAAAAGAAACAGATATTTAATTAGTTTGTGTTTAAATAATTAATTTAATCAAATTAAAATAGTATTATAAAGTTAGTTTGAGTTTATAAATAAAGTTTATCTTTTATTTTTTCTTAAGCAACGATGGTAAGTGTTCTAAATATATCAAGCTGGAAGCTAAGGACTCGAGCTACTCAACAACATCTCAATGTTAATAAAAAGATATATATGTCGGCACATATTTGAGGAAAAATTATTTCCCAATACATATAGACATCAGAAAAAACCATTTTATAAATTGTTCCTTAGAATATCTGAATCACTGTGAAGACAAAAAATAGAAATCACGTTTAATTCCTCCTTCACTATTGTGCCTTAACAGTTTAATTAAAACAAAACCATTAGTTTTTTACAGTTTTATGACTATTAACTGTAGCACTAAGAGTAGTGCTAGTAATAGCATTAGCGTTAATGGCAACCTTCTAGCTCTGGTTATATGCTAAGGTTTTAATGGTTTACACTTTATACACACGATGTCAGGATGACTCTTGTGCCTTAAATCTACATGTGCTATACAGTCCTATGTCAATTGGTCTGTAAGGAACCAGATCTTCTCCAGGCTGATCATGATTAATATGTAAATAATATTACAAGCACATCTTCTGCATGCATTTAAGAACTCATTTTGTTTCTGTTTTAAAATGCACTTCTATTACATTGCTCTAACTCAGCAAAGGGCTGAGGAGAATATCACAAGATAGTCCCTTCATCCACCATGGGACGCTGATTTACTAATTAAGAAGCATTCTACATAGTACAAACTCTACAGTCAAACCTCATTCTTTGAAAAATAGATACATCTTGCCAAGCTTTGCTTTTCTTTAGTAACTGATTTGCATACAAAAACATAGCAGTAAGCTCTGAATTTGGCCACTGTTACTGAACATCAAAAACAATAAAATAAATTGATGGGTGAACACCTGTCAGAGTTGATATGTTTAAAAAAGTGATGGCCAAAGTCTACATAAGACATCTTAAAAACTCTAAAGATCCCAAAAACAGAAGACACAGGAAAGTGGAGAAGGCTGCTTGGAATACTAATTTAATGAAAAAAGTAGACTAAAATTGTTCTAAAATAATCATCTCACAGATTGCCTGTAGCCATTTTCATCATCTTATGAGACCCATAAAGGGCAACCTTTGTTTAATAGCAACATCTGACATTTATTGCTATGCCTCAGATAGACAGTGTCCCTTTCAATTTATGAGGTCATAAGAGCACCACATCTCTTTTTGGGAAAGCAATGTATGGTAACTGGGTTTGTTTTTCAAATATCAAAACAATGTTTAAGCCACATCCAGGCAGCTGCACAGCAACTGTCACAGGGGATTTTCATGTAATAAAAATACTTTTTGGTATAACATATCTGAATTTGACAAGAATAAAGTACTCTCTGCAAAATAAATCCAAATGATAAAAGAATGTAATCAAAGTTTTCATAAAGGCAAAACCCCAATTGCTGTATTGATTCTCCTGGTGCTTTTTTAGAGTCAGTTTTATCTAAGCTATGGAACTCCAGATGGACTCTCATCAGACAATTATTTATATGGTTTTTCATAGAGAAAATTTCAGAGAATTTTTTTCAAAGCAATATTTCATCTAGTGTTTCAATACGATATTGAAAATTCCATGCATTCAAACGTTATGAGCAAGCTTACATCTTCCTTAAAAGTCATAAGATTTTATAAAATAGTAACTTTTCCATTTGATTTACTTTAAGATTTCTGCATTCTTAGGGTTTATTGAAATATTGTTTTCAAAATTTCTAGGAAAAGAATCTTTTCTCCAAATTACTTTATGTTTTAATATTTCTAAATAGGCTCTTTCCTACATTAAATTATTAAGAACTGGCAATACTGAATGGATAGTAGCCCCTGTTGAAACTCCAGCAGGGCATTAAAGCTTGCACAAAATGTTAGCAGACCTGGTCTTGATCCTGCCATGAGCGTCACACAGGATGAATGTTAGACAGACCTAAATGTAAATGTGATCACAGAAGGTCCCACCCTGCTTATCACACTAAGTGGTCTTCAGCAGCAGTCCTTTTTCTGCGCAGCCTGCCTGCAGCCACCTCTGCTGCTACAGGCATGGAAGACGCTCTGGTAACCTCACCCTTCTCAGCAAGTTACTCTACATTATGTTAACAAATGTATTTAGTTTTAGAAAATAGGGATTGTTTTACATTGTCTCTTTCACTGTACCATACCTCTCACAGCCCACACCTTAGTTAATTCTGTAGCTTTAAGCTTACGTACTTCATGCAATTGTACTAGGAATGTGAAGTCCCAAGTATTCTAACTTACAATTTTTGTTCTCCATTCTTGTAGGGAGGTCATGAAGATTAAATCATTGTGAATAAACACTAAGTCCTTTTTCCACTTAGTTTTGTTTCTCCAGAATTCACAAAGAAACCGAAATTAGAATGAAACTTTTTTTAGCAGCAATTTCAAATTGTGCAATGTCTCATGCCAAAACAATTTTGGGGTGATATTCATCAGCCTCAGCAAGTTCAGCACCGTAATGGGAGCATTGCCTTTAGACAACCTTGACTTTGCTGGGAGCAGAGAGGGCACCAGCCTTTGCCCATGCAAGCCTGATAGACACCGTCACTGTTTTGTCTTCTTTAAGCAATGCACAAAGGTGAATATAGCATGAAGTGGCTCTGGGAGTTGGGAGATCACTGTATGCAGAAAATGCAAAAATTCACACAGGCACAGACAGCACCAAAGCACAATAGAGCTGTGGTATTTGGGTTCACTTCTGTGTATACTTCACATCAAGAGAAGTATCTGTATGCATTTTTGGCTAATGTTTTATTCTAATCTAAATGCTTTAAATCAGTCATAGAACTAGGCACAGATAGAATGCTATATTTTAAACAGAACTAATGAGGAATGGAACTTTAGCTTAGTGACTAACTCCCACAATACAAGTAAAAAAACAGAAAATATCACCTCATTTTATCTGATATTAATAAATGTAGAGAATGTTTTTATGCTTTTCACTTCATAGGAGTTGAAGGCCTCAGGATTCACTTAGTCTACTTTCACTTCTGCAGAAGCACAAGCAACATAGTTGCTTATCTTCTGATGTTTCCAAACTCGCCATAACTCTTTTTGGCATATATATACCAAGATCAACACACTGAATAACCAGCTGTCTCAAAACTCCTTTAGATAAATCTGTACGATATCTCTACACCTGCTCATTGTCACACTGGTTACAGCATAACAATTCCCTCTACGCATGGGACAGACCACATGAGCACACCTCAGTGATTTGTTTTTCTTTGCTATTATGCTCATGTTTCATCTCTTTCATTTGGTTACATAGCTATTCCTACCTTATCATGTCCTTAATCAAGCAATGATTTGAATGAGGCCAAATGTATTTCTTGGAAATACCTTTAAAATTTCTTTATATTTTCTGCCTCCTCCTTCTTTCACCCTCTTTCAGCCTCAGTCACATTGCCTTGGAATACAACTTTCCAAAATACTCTGATATATTTGGTATGTACCCTTAGTATGGCATACATTACTGCAAAAGTATTCACTGTTTGTATCAGGTGTGAAAATGGATAACAATTCAAACTAAAAAGGACTTCTGTCAAGCTTTGGTAGGAGTCACAGTATACTTACACTGTTATAGCCCAAATCACCTAAAAGCTTATGAACCAAAGGTTTATCTTGCTTGTTTTTCTACTTTTCTTTCTTTTCTTTTTTTTAATCCAGATGCTAACCTGAAGATGGGGGAAAAGGCTAAGATATGAACATGTGCTGTAACAGACAACAGTCTGAAGATGCTAATCTTATACCGTGTGACTGCAACATTATAAGCAATGAGAAAAGATGAATAAAAAACCCACAAAAAAAAGGAACAAAAATTTATATATTAACTTTACACTTAATGTATGGATTAGTATTTAGCTTCTCAGTTAAAATTTTAAATAAGTATCTGCAGAAGTGTGGATCCAAAACATTACCCTCACTCCTGTCTAACATGCACACTTGCACACACAGTTCTGGCCAGTCTGCATGCTGGATTCCAGGCATACAATATTTTAAAGAAAGAAACAGCTCTGTCATTATAGAGTGTTTCCTTCTCTTCTTCCTTGAAAAGGTCAATAATGACAGGTCGTCCTCCAATTGCATAGTCTATTTCCCCTCTTGACCTTTTCAGAGGCAGAATCCATGCAAAACTTCTGAAATACCATGTAGGCTTGAAGAAAGGGTTAGAATAGGTTTGCAAGAAAGTGCTGGTTATCAGAGCCTTTCAAGGGAAACATCATTGGGAGACAAAGGCTATTATAAAAAACTTTGCAGTGAAGTTTACTCTCTTTTAATCCACAGTGGGTTTCCTTTTAAATGTTTGAGTCAGATTCTCAATATGTGTAAATCATCACAGAAATAGTGAGAGAAGCAAGATTTATTTCAATTTTTCCTTTGTTTTATATCTAATTATTTTGTATAAGCAGACATTTTTAACACTGTTTTTAAATGAATGTTAATGATAGGAGAGAAAGCAAGAACACCTCAACAGGAAGGAAATGGCATATCAGCATATGAATTAACTTTTATACAAGCAGTGTTAATAGTAGAGTAGAAAATAAAAAGTATAAATTAAATCTAGGAGGGGAGTTCTGGAGTTTCTATAACTTCAGACTTTGTCCAAAGGCAAGTAGTCATTCTGAGAATATTTACAAATAAATAAAAGGATCAGAAGAGTGGAGAGAAAACTTATTGTTTGCCCTATTTCTTATAATGTATTCCTTAGTAGAGAAGCCAGAAAAGGATAAATTCAGATGAAAAGGAAAGGAATCAAGACCTAATGTAATGTTGCTACATAGACACAGAGAACCCAATCCATTATTATGCACATCACATGGCTTGTAAAGGCAAATATTCTTTTTTTTTCCCTCATGTACACAAGCAAAAAACAAGGAACCCTGATTTCCTGCCTAACTCCTACCCTTTTTATTAATTACAGAGTTGATTTTTTTTTCTGGGTGCCAGGCAAGGTGGAGAGAGAAATATTCCTAATTTGTAAAGGGATAATAGAATTCAAATCAGCTCCAGTGGAGAATATCACCCTCTGCTCAATAATGTCACCTATTTTGGCAAAGGCATCTAGCTATTAGCATCCCAGACAAGATGTCATTTGTCTGATGGACTTATTTTTTTTTAATAAACTAGAGGGTAAATGTTTGGCTAACAACATACAGATGAACTTTATAAAAATATAATTAAAATTAGTGTCATCGAGTCAGAAAAAAAAAAGTCAAATTTAACTGGCAGTGGATGCAACGAGAAAGTCTAAATGTCAGCCACTGTTCAGAGCAACATGATCAGTACATCAAAATTGCATATAAAATTATTTCAATATGCATGCAAAACTGGTGAGATTATAGACACTCCTAAAGGCAAGGCAGGAATGAGGAAAGCATTGATAAAAAGCTGCAAAGCACTTATTAAAATTTTCTTATTCTCACAAAAAATAAAACAAAGGAAGGAAATAATGAGAACATTAAGACAGGCAGATCTAAAGAAAACTCTTTTATTGTTTCTTCATCCCCAGGTATGGTGTAAAGGAGAGAAATATGAACCATAACTCATCAGTCATTTAGAACAACGTTTACCGAATGCTGCCAAAGGCTTCTTATTTTCACCACTGACAGCACTGATTTTATTGTCACACAGGTCTATAACTTGTAAAAATCTTCAGCTCTTTTCATGTCTCAGAAGACTTCATGTGCAGGAGCTGGTGGGACTCGAGAAAGCTACAAACTAGCTCAGAAGGGGGAAAGGGACAAAAACAGCCTCCCCAGTGATGAGCAAGGTGACACTGTGCCAAAACTTGAGGCAACAAACACTAATAGCATCCCTCAATATGGTTCAGGAGGTGGTGGCTACAAAGTACCACCAAAGTACCTGAAATGCTTTTACATTAATGCACACAACATGTAGAAAGAACAAGAGGAGCTTGAGGCTTTGGCCAAGTCACAGAGATCTAACATCAGTGGTATAAATGAAACCTGGTGGGATGAGTCCTGTAACTGGAGTGGTCTGATGAATGGTTACATGCTCTCCAGGACAATAGGCAGGCGAGAAGAGAGGAAGAGGTGACATTGTGAGTAAAAGGGTTAGAATGTATGGAGCTCACAGTTGACAATGGCACAGTTGAGAGCGTCCAGATGAAGAATAATGGGCAAACAAATAATGCTGATATCATCATGGGAATCTGCTATAGACCTCCTAGTCAGGATAATCACTGATGAATGATTCTTTGAGGGATTAAGGGATGATTGCAAGTCAACTGCCCTTGTGCTTATGGGGGACTTCAGCTTGCCAGAAAAATTAACTGAGGGCATCATACAGCTGGTACAACCCAGGACAGAAGATTCCTAAGAAACCTGGATGACAGCTTTATGGAACAAATCCTAAGGGAGCTGACTTGGAAAGATTCCCACTTTGATCTACTTGTCAACAGAGGGCAGAGATTGGTGGCTGTCTTGACCAGAGCGACCACAAAGCAATCAAGTTTAAAATCTCTGTTAACAGGAAGAAGAGTGCCAGTAAAATCTCATCTCTGGACATGAAGTGACCAGACTTCAGGCTGCTCAGGGAATCAGGGAGTGATGTCCTCTGGGAAAATGTTTTTCATGTGCTGGCGTCCATCAGAGCTGGTCACTTCTTAAACATCGCCTCCCAGGAGCACAGAAGCAGGTAATTCCCAAATGTCAGAAGTCACACAGGCGACACAGAAGGCCAGCTTGAATGAACAGGATTCTTCACTTGGAAATAAGGAAAAAAAGAAAGGTGTGTGTCCAGTGAAAGCAAAGTCAGGTGACATGGGAAGAATAC
The DNA here is from genome assembly GCA_013400315.1 of Bombycilla garrulus. NCBI lineage: Eukaryota > Metazoa > Chordata > Aves > Passeriformes > Bombycillidae > Bombycilla > Bombycilla garrulus. Next base: position 201,517 of record VXBU01001470.1, read on the forward strand.
AGAGATGTTGCTTGCTTGTAAAGATAAAATTTGTGCAGCCAGGGCTCAACTGGAGTTGAAGCTGGCCAGAACTGTAAAAAGAGTTTTTTTCAAATATATTAATGGCAATAGACAGTTGGCCTGTTACAGAGGCCACCTGCCTCCATAGAATGAGACCAATCACCTCACAATTATAGGAGAGTTGTTTCTTAACAAGGCATTCTTTGGCAGGACTGAGATGCTTACTTTAACTTGAATCTATTTCTTCATATTGACAATAAAAGACTAGTCTAAAAGGTTAAACTTATAAATTTCAGATGCCTGCATTCAGGTAAATAACAGCTGTTGTAATTAATTTGCTCATGCTTGAAGTGGGCCAAGGTACCTAGATCAGATGAGATCCTGTCTCTTATCTCTCTGAAGGGGATGCACATGAGCAGTGTGTAGTCTGAGCTTGGTTCCTCGACCTCACAACTTTTTGAAACACCATGCTTATCCTTCATTTTAGTACAAAGAAAATACAAGGCAACTTCTATTTATTTTGTGTGGTTGTTTTTCATTGTTTAGCATAGTTTGTTTCATGGATCTTGACAGTCTGAATACAAATAAGAAGCAAAATCGCAAGATCTCTACAGACACGTATCAATATGAAAGTTTATTGCATACACTTATAACCTTCCCGTTGTCTCTTCTAAGGAAACAATGCATACTGCCTCAAATTATACTCATTTGTATTCTACAAATTTCTTAAGTATTTTATCCAATTCTTTTTGCAGTACAATAATTTTATGCATATTTTTCATGGTTTAGGAATGGTCTTCCCTAATTTAGTGCTCCCACCAAAACTGCACCAGCGCTTGCTTCCCCCTCCCACCCCAGCTGGAAGCACAAAAGGCAAAGATCATAGGTTGAGACAAGAAGAATTTACTGGAAACAGTAAGGAGATAAAAAAAATGAACAGTAGTAGCAACAATAGTAATAACAAAAGTGTAAAAAGAGAGGGTGGCTTACATGCAAAGTGCTCACCAAGCCTGCTACAATAATAAACAGTAACAGACAGACCCTCTGCCTGCCAAGCATTCCCCTAACCAGAAAAGATCACCCGTTTTTGTCAGATGTGAGTCCTTTTCCCTTGCCCTGGCAATGATATAAAATGGTATTGAATAGCACAATGTCTTGGACATGACTCCCCACTCTGAACTTGGCCAGAACTAGGACATTAATACAATACTAGTTTATTATATACTTTAATAACTTTACTGCACTGAGATTTCTTCATTTATTATCAATAGCTATATAATAATTCTCTGTGTGTCATTTATTCAGCTTTGTGACAGATCAGGAGGTAAGGGGATACAGGGATAAACGGCAATACTGAGGGAAAGCAGAAAGCAATAAATTCATCTTACATAGATCTCCTAATCCTAGTTAGATATTCAGAGACTGCCAATTTCTCTGTATCATGTGCCCTATACAGCTCAAAAATTCACCTCACATGCAACTAGAGAATACTCCAATAACAAAAATTTTTTGTTTTCTTTTCAGCATTGATGACATTTCATGCTACATTGAAAGGTCTGCTGAGCAACAATGTTGTAACTACATAGCACAGTAAAAAAGTTTTGCGTCAATTAACAACTAGAATTTTTTGTTTGCCTTCTTGGCTTTACAGTCCCTGATATGTTCAATCTGTTAGTGGCAACTGTGCTGTGCTTGTGATCAAATAGACAGCACAACACCAGAGTGATACAGAGAAATTATGATAACCCTAAAGGCAGCGGCAGTGCTGCCACAGCACAGTGCTTTCCCTTTCTGAAGGAAAACAAAGCATTGCTCCATAAATGCAGAGGGTACTGCAATGGGACCCTGCATCTGTCAGTATTCACTTCTCATTTAATTCTAGAATTAGTTTAGAAACAAAATAATAAAGTATAATGCAAGACAGCTCATTTTACTAGCCTGTGCTAGGTGTTATTTTCTTTTTGGTTGTTTGGTAGATAAAACACTAATACTTAGATTCCATAGAGGCTTAGAAAAGACATAGAGTTTATAAGGAATAGGCTATTCCAAAAGGTAGATTGACATGTTGACATGTTTTCATAGAATTTCAAATAAATAGATATCATCAGGAAAATGACACCAAATATTTGCTTTCTGTGATGACAATTTACACTCTCCCCTAAAAAAAAAGACGTTTTCTGAGATATTTTATTAAAATAGGTACCACAGTTGAAGAAAATATTCTTTAATTATTACAATAAATAGTATACTGGCTTCCCTGTGCAATGTAATCAAAGCATGTGGAAAATGCTCTTTTGACACCTTATTTTATCTTGAATGAAATTATTTGCTATTAGAAACATTAGGCAGAAGATTAGGACATTTTATAGTGGCTATCAGTCCTTTTCAATTTTATGTGGCAGGGCGAATGAGTGGATAAAATCTTCCAGGCATATCAACATTATGGAAAATGTGTGTAAAAATTGGACCCCCTGTAACAGATGGACAGAGTTTGCCGTTGCTCTATGCATGTTGTCACACATAGTCATTGCTTACAGCTCTCTCTTTTCTCTTCCTCTTAGTCACAAAAAGCACTAAAGAAAACCTACAAGAGCCAGAAAGGCAAACTTACTGAGTGATACTTCAGCCTGAGAGCTGGATTTGTTTCAAAATCACAATTCCAANATAACTAAAGAGGATGAAAAAAAAAGAAAAAGAAAAAAAACTAACACCCCAACCCCCCACAGCTGGGGAGGGGGAAGTTAACTCTGGAGTAACCCAGCTTTCCCATGACCCAACACCAACTCCCAACGGCCAGATCCATTCTGTCACTCCCCTCACCAGCTGGCCAGTAGAGAAAACATATAAGGAAAAGCTGATTGGTCAAGATAAGGACAGGGAGAAATTCCTTACCAATTACCATCAAAGGAAAAACTAACTCAGCTTGGAGAAGTTTATTTTGTTACTAATCAAATCAAAACAGGATAATTTTAAATAAATCCAAATCTTAAAACACCTTCCCCCCACTCCTCTGCTTTTCCTTGGTTCAGCTTCAGAGAAGCAAATTGTTAAAAAACATACAAGCATTACTCAAAACTAACCCTTTTTCTTCCTTTATTCCTCTCTTTCACATTTTTTCTCTTTCTCTCCTCTCTCTCTCTCTCCCTTTCTTTTGTTTTCTTCTCCCTCCTTTCCATCTTTCTATCTGTTCTTCTATCTCCACTTCCAGAAAAATAGAGATTGCAGCAAAGTATTCAGGAATCTAGCACTGAGGTACAAGGAAAACAAATCAAGCTATGGTAACTTTCTCTCTCCCTCTTACAAATTATCCGTTATAATTTATTTTTTCATCACAGGATCAGATAATATGTAGTTGCCTTACATATCATTTTACAAAATCAGTAGTAAAAGATAAACATGTACATTACAAATATCAGCATTTCTATAACCTAGATAATGGTGAAATAAATCGATGAAATAAATCAACATAATATTCTTTTATATGTTCAGCATGGGAAAATTTCTCTTCCCAATTGAGATGCTTGTGATTGACAGTGTAAAATGTTTTGAGTCATCATTTAATAAAATACATATGAAATTCAGAAGAGGTCTGGCTTCAGAAAACTTAGTTATCTGGGTTTTGTTAATTAAAGGTATATTATAACACTAACTCTCTTTGGCTCAATCCTAGTACACATATATAGTCAGAACTAGAATTAAAATATAAGGAAAATGTCACTGAACAGTGAAAAAAAGTAGATTAAAGGAAAATTCAGTTCTCACAGGAGACAGGAAAATGATAACCTGAGGAAAGACTGCAGTTTACTCTGGAAGATGTATATAGTATGTCATTTTATCACTGTAAATCAAGAAAGATTAGAAGGTAGTTTTGTGTAAAAATAACTATTTGGCATTGAAACTTGAGAAAGAACTGGAATATCAGTAAAACTATTGATTTATGTTCTGCAGACTTCACACTACTAAAAAGATGTGCGAAGATATTCTCTCCTTTTCGTAGAGAAAATACTAAACTTCTCTTTTAAAATCATGGAAAAGGAAGGGCTGTGCTCTTTGATTCACCTTTGCAGATAGGTATCTATCCTCAAGTTCCCATTCTGCCCAGCCAACTCAACAGAACTTCCTCACTTCAAGATGTCTTTAAAGATAGTTAAGGAGCTTGGCAAAGCACATGGAGATGAAGTGCAGAGAGACCAAGAGTAGTAGAGTGGACAAGACAACCTAATATAATTTCACTGACTTGATATAGATTCCCTCTAAAAGTAATTATAGAGTGACCTTTGGCATTCTTGTACTAAGAGGCAGGTACTGAGCTTGTAAAATCATAAGAAAATGGTGGGAAAACCTCATGGCAGTGGCACTGCTGGAAATGAAGCAATCTTTTACTTCATTACTGGCTTCAGTGTCACACTCAGAACATGAGGCATAACCAGAACTGAAGGGATTTCTATGACAATAGCTAAGCATTACATTTCAGAACAAGGTCCCATTTTTAATTATTAAACTAACTTATTTCTGCCTCTGAAAGGCCCAGAGAAATGCTTGTACATGTGAACTGTATAACTTTTGTGTTGTCTTCTGAGTCTAAAACCCACAGCTGAATTCATGTTAAGTGCTAAAGTTTTCATGACCCAATGAAGAATGTGTCTACAGCATAAGGATTCCCACATACCATGCTGTCTCAATTTCTCTGAGCTAGTTTTGCACAGGGCGAAGGAATAATTTCATCTGGACCATTTTATATAGTATTTCAAGAGGTAGAAATCTCTAGGAGGATTGGAAGTGTATGAACAATTTAGCAAAATATTCAATTAATATCTACAGAATAGTTTTACTCAAATCAAAAGGCTATTAAAAATTTAGTGCACACTTAAGCACTTTTGCTTAAATGGGACAGAAAGTAAGCTTATACCTTGGAGATAAGCTCTGAGACACTTTGCTTCCTTAACTAATGCATTTGGAGCAGCAGGATATTTAAGAAGTGGCAAGCTCATTTAACTTCCTCTGGAAACAAAAAAAACATACAGATTACTATTTGTATGGTAAAATTTTTAAAACTAATTTTATCACTGCGTTCACAAGCAGTACTGAGACCAGAGATTGCACTGAAAATTATTGCTCTATTACTGTTCAAATATAAATCAGGTGTTCTCTGCTGCTTGAGAAAATGTAAGTTAGGAAGAAATAATATTTGTTAGATAATCTTTAACAATCTTACTAAAAGACTGTTTATCTTTCCATTCCTATTGCAAATACACTTAGCCCAAACTATTAATACAAGATGTAACATTTTAATAATGCAAGTAGCTGCATATTCTGGTTGATTATGAAAGAGTGTCTGCCCTCAGATAAAAATTTAAAATTAACCTCCATACATCAAGATAGAACAGCCATCAGTGTCTCATTGCTCTTTATTTAGGGCTTAGGTTAGTTAATATTTTCTTGCTCTATTTATTTGTATGCAAGTTATAAAATAAAATCATAACTTAATGCATTAATGTAGTTGTATCACAATGGGTGGCAAGCAGCTTGGGAAGATTAAATAACATGCTTTATGCAGCAAGGCTTAGTTTAATTTGTTTGACAGCTGAGTTTTTGTACTTGCAGATATTGCAAGAGGAGTTAACAAAGTGCTGCAGTCCACATATATGAGACTCAAAACCTATGTGCAGTTTCACGTCCTTAGGATTCCAAAAATCATGTTGGCTTTTTTTAATCTTCATAAATAAGATTATATTTGGATGCAGTATTAACAGTTAATGTTACAGAAACAATCATATGCACTTCCTTGAATTGGTTCTTATTTCATTTGGACAATTTGTATTAATATGAATTTGTGCCCAGTTTTAAGCCTGTATGATCTAGTCCCAATAATAACTTCACAATTAATTGCATTAAAATAGCAAAAAGAAAAATTATTAACTGAATTATGCAGAAATTCACTATAGAGGCAGTCTTCCTTACAAGACTTAAAAGACAATTTTTAACTTATTGCAGCTTTATTAGGAAAAAGTCTTTGGTTATAGGCAAACAATTGCCAATGGTTGAGCTTTCAGTGGGGAAATAGGGAATGCAGTGAGCTAAATGATGAGTCTCACATCAGCCAGAATTTAATATTTTAAATTAGGAAGCTACTCCAGAGAGAATCCCAGACACAAATTTAAAGGCATACAGTATGTGGGCTGGGGATCCTGGGAAAAAAAAAAAAAAAAGAAGGTAGTAAGCTAAAATGACAGTGGGGACACACAATTGGAAACTGATCTGCAGCTGTTCCATAGAAAGATATGAAAGTTCCAGGAAGCAGAAGCTACAAACTTGAGCTGCATTTTGTAGGCACTGCAGAAGTTTCCATTAAGAAGCTGTTCACTAAGATCTTGCTCCTTTTTCCAGGCATCAATTCTTGTAAAACCTACATTTCTTGAAGATCCTTGCTTGAAAATCACCAATCAGTTAAGGAAGGCAGATAGGGACATAGTTATTCCTTTTAAAATTACCACTGTAATGGAACAAATATTGTTTAATTTAATGAAAAAGGCGGTTGCAGGGAATACCAATATGTAGTGCCCAATTCAGAGGTTAGATAGCATGTAGCTTTAGCTTTTTGTGTTAGTCGTAGCATCTGAAATCCCTACTTGTCTTTTCAGTTCATTAGGTATAAAGAAGATATTAGGAATATGTCTCTCCACATCAGCATAGCACTAGTGATAGGAACAGTCAGCTCTAAATGTTTTGCTTGTCGCCTGAGCCCACATATACCCCTGCTGAGAAGAATTTGTCATTTTATTCTTGCTGTATTAGATGAGTAGACATGGCTCATTCACTGTGAAAACTACAAATATTATAAGGCAAAAAATACAGGACATGAACTGGGAAGATTCTTCAATTGTGAAGCAAAAAAAAAAGAAAAAGGAATCAGCAATTAGGTCATTTGTGGAAGTCAGAAAACACAGCTGAATTCCTTTCTTTATGTGTTTAAAAGTAGACTTCCAGATACTCAGGAACTCTCTATAGATGCTCAAGAATAAATTTCCCTTTAGGGATAATGTTGATTCATTACAAAGGTAGTATTGCTGATTCATTTAAATCAGTTATCATTTTTTATGCCTTAGAGGCAGATGAGATGACTACCTGTAAGGATTTAAAGACTTCTACAATAAGGTAGGAAATTTCAATACAATTAGAGTAAAGCTGGGATGGTAAGCAATCCTAAAAACTGATGTGATTCTTCAATGTACACCATCCAAAATGCTTTAACTCTTCTAAGGCTCCTGGGAGAACTCAAAAAAAAAAATACTTAGTGATCATAGAAAGGTCTCTTTAACTATCCTATGGAGCAAAATATGTAAGAATATGAAAGAAAAAAGCTTTTGGATGTTTTAGATATCTTAGTCAGCTCTCAGTAAGCAGTGTCAAAAAGCAAGTGTCAGAAATACTGAAGAGATTTTGTTCCCTTGAGACTCTCTGAACATAGATGAAGATCCTTTTTGAGTTATATTTTATTGCAACATTCAAGAGCCTGTGACTTAATAAATAGATGGCTATAGGGGGCTGTACTTACAAAAGATCTGTCTGCAGTAAAATTGTGGAATTATGCTAGGAAAACAATAGATCCTGTACTTGTCTGTGCTAAATCACAACACATGTATTTTGTTTTAATTAGTCTTTCTCTCTTGCTGCTGGAATTTTACAGATTGCCATGGTGAATGAGCTGCAAAGAACCCTCTGAGGGCAAAGCTTTCATTTTTGTTTAGAATTTTCCACTCAAGTTAAGAATAAGCCTCAAGACAGAAGCTTAGTACAAAGAGACAGAGAGGGGACATAATAGATAAGAAACTTTTTGGGGCTGCTTTATTTTAATTAAACACTTACTGCTAATTTGCTGTTTTTTTTTTTTTTTTTTTTTTTCTGCTTGAAGGTTCAATACAAAATCTGGCTTCTTCCCCGATTACAAAGTTCAACATTTTTAGTTCCTTTTTCTGCTCCTTTGACATAACTGTCAGTTGCTTCTTTGCCATGATGAAGACAAGGCAGAGTCCGACAGTATTCCCACAAAATGAAAGGACCTATCTCACTTTTACAAACATTTTTACAAATAGAATGCAAACAATTTGCCTAGGCAGCCACCAGCTTTTGGATGGCTCCAGCAGGCTGCCCCTAGCTCTGGATCCTGTTGCTAGTGTAGATGCCCAGCCCCAGCTGGCTCCAACCCTTCATACGCTCTGAGACTGTGCTGTGACTGGAGATTTTGGGCCTTTATAGGGTACTGACGTCAGATACCTTCAGCACACATTGCATTGCCCAAGGGCCAGTATAAATGCTAACGCATCTATATAAGCTAGAACAAGGTGGCTGCAAAAGGGAGATTGTAGCTCTATCATGCTAAAAATCCTACCTCAAGAGTGATCAGAACTGGATAATTAGCAGAGAAAAATTGATTAAAAGTTTCTATACCAAGAAAATATTAGGAAGAATAAGTTATGGAATTGTTATTTCTATATCAGCATGACAGAAAGTCCTTGAACTCGTGTGTTTTTTGCCTTACTGTACTTCCATCTACAGTCTATTAAATATCAATATCATCTAGATACAAAATTGTTTTTCTGGAAACTAAATTAAATTATAGTTAACCTGGGAAGCACTGCACCAATACCAATTAGTCACTTTTTATCTTCACTAGGAAACAAGAAAAAAATTTAATGAATACTTATCTCCTAACAATGGTGATTTCTACAACAACTTACCTTCTAATTCATTGTTATGAACAGTAGATATCTGAAAGTTAGGTATCTTGTCTAAGTAAGGCATATAAATTATTTTTATATAACATACCTTACTATGTTATTAATCATCTTAAGACAATCCCTTTGTTCTTTCTTATTCTGTTTGACATTAAACTTCTCCCTATTCTTATTCACTTCACCAGGGTCAACACCTCTGCCTGTATGCTGATTCTATCCTTAACGTGCTTACTCCTTGCATTACTCTAATGTCATGTTATTCTGACATGGTGACCTGTTAATGCAACGATTCAGTCTTCCTTCCTTAGAAAATAAAGTGTTCTGTCGAGGTCTTGCAATAGAATCAATTTTATATAGTTAAGTTAAGAAAGAAAAGTGACCACAGACATTTAGAAGACTTTGAAAGGAAGTCGACAATGACAATAAATTATAAAGGTAGGCGTATACAGTTTCTGTGATATATTTTTATTGTGTTGCACCACATTTACAGATAGCAGTTTGGAGGAGCCCTAGATCCTCTTCAGGCTTGTGGAAATATTCTGGAAGGAAAAATAGCCAGCAGCTAGAGAATTTTCAATGGGAAATAAAAGACTGAAGTCACTCTGAAAAGTGCAAAACTTATTGAACTATTCTTCTAGACAGAAAGTGCTTCTCAAGGGCTGCTATGGGACACTGGCACACCAAGAGAATGATGCATATGAAAATGTTCATGCTCCACCTGTTTCCCTTTAGCAGTCAGTCCTTGCAGTGTGTCTTTGGACTGTGAATGAGCAGGATGTGATTTGTGAGCACCTTAATAGTTAATTATTGAGATATTGGTGACTGTGGATTGCTGCTTGCTCTCATATTTCTTCATGCTATGAAATGCTTTAAAAATCCTGGGTATGTACATCCCTTAGCTCCTACTTCACTTTATAAAGTAAAGTCTTTATTAAAAGCCTTTTTATAGGAAATAATTTGGTATCACTGAGAGGAGGGGAAAGAACTAAAGTTTCAATTAAAATCTCAATCAAACTTTAGTGTTTTTGAAGTCATCTAAATTGATTCCTGTATAGCACAGGGCTTTGATGCCATTTTAAATAACTTCATAGAAGAGTGAATTTGAAAAAAGAATCGTGTTCAGTGTAGCTGAATGCACCTAAGGCTTTAGCTGCACTGAGTAAGGATTCAATAAGTTTTAACAGACTAGAAACCTTACACTTGACTTACAAATACTTGCACTTTTTAAAAACTCCCTTTTAGAAAGCTGTGGTTTCAGGTCAGATCCCACTACATTACAGTAGTTTACGTTATGTAAGCACAGCTAATGGATGAAAATTCAGCAATTCATTAATCAGTTAAACAGTGCCAAAATCTGCACGTTAAAACATACACAATTTGCCATCATTAGGAGCCTGGATACAAATTACTGGAGTCCTTGGGAGGATTTTCCAGATTTCAGAGAATTGTGAAAGAGAAGTCACAGCATTTTGATGTTTGTCCTGTCAGAACAGGAAAACTGTGCAACAATATTTTTCACTTTTTGGTGAGAAAGCCTTCAAAGTTCAGAAATAAATGTCTTCTTCATTTCATCAGTTTTCATCATCTCCTTCGATAGCAACAAAATAGACACTCCTGCAAATGGTAGGGAAATTTCCTTCTCTCCATAATTTCTGAAGTTTATCTTCTCCCCTTGGAGCTCCGTTAATACCTCAAGACCCTTTTCCAGGCTTGTTTACCAACTGCCCTGCTAGCTGTTTCCTACAAGCAGGGAAAAATAATAAATCTAGCAATCTTGTGTTAAAGGAGGTGTGGGAGTTAAGGTTGAGAAGCTATTTTTCTGCAGGGCCTGGCAAGGGAAGCTGCTTAAATGAGACTTGAGGAGGAGTTCAAATTATGTTGGTGTGTGGGAATATGTTCAATTAGAATTAAAGCATTTGTAGCTTTTTCTCCCACTATATTTAAGTACAGCAGAATTCCCCTGATCATAAAAAAAAAATCCATATCAAAACCCCAAGAGAACAAGCCTAATTTATTGCTAGTCTTTTATAGTTTGAAAAACACTCTTTTAGATGTCCACAGTGAGACAGATGTTTAGCATGTCAAAATTACAATAAAAGAACCTACAAGTGCGCCAGCTTAGTGCAACGATATTCATCAGAAGCTCTGAAAGTCAAGTCAAACTTATCAAAAAAAAAAAAAACCTGAAGATCCAAAGCTTTTTTTTTTTCATTCAGGAAGCCAAAATCTTCCTTAAAAGCAAGATTTACTGGAGTAAATGTTTTAAATACAGTGTGTTTGGCTGACAAAAATTAGAAAAAAGAAAATTCAGCTAAGTACATCTGAATAAAAAGAAATCTTTTTCTAAACTGAAGTGAAATAAAATGGAAAAGAATTACAGGTTTATCATACAAATAATTTTCCAAAAAGGCTTCTAAATTTCATAAATAAATAGGACAAAAGAGAGGCTGTTTTGCAAAATGTTGAAATACAGCATTTTAAACTTTCAGCAAGAAAATTTGATTTTAGAAAAAGAAAGAAGGAAAAAAGTCAGACCTTTATTGTAGGAGATTTCAAATGAGTTAATACAATAACTATGATTTGCTCCTCATTTGCACACACAGCTGCTACGAGAGAAATACATTGCAGCAGAGAATTTTGTATTTTGTATTTACTGGCATTTGAGCTCTCTAGCAGTAAAAATACTGCTGGGAACAGAAATGCAAAATAACTCAAAAAATCATAATTTAAATTATTTTATAAGGTGATACTACCTGAAAAGTATCCACTTTATTGAAAGTCACAGGATAGTTTTTAATTAGTTAGAGGATGGTGCTAATGACACCACGCCAAGGGTGAGGGTTCAATCCCCATCCAGGCCATTCACTTAAGACTTGGATTTGATGATCTTTGTATGCCTCTTCCAACTCAGAATA